>MU781690.1:34507-46598 GCA_026770625.1 Nicotiana glauca
TAGATGCAAGATTCCTAAAATTCATCCCCGGGCCCACGTCCCGGATTCCGAAATTTTTTTGAAGAATATTGTTATCCATAACCTAAGGATCAAGAATATATGATTTTTACTCCATTCCCTAACAATTTTCGTGGTTAAATCTTGTTTTTACCAAATTCTAGGTTTTTCATCTAAAACCCTTGATTTTCCCTAATTTTCACATGTTAATCTACCCATAATCTATGTATTTAACTTAAGATGCGTAGAAATTACTTACCTCTTTGATGATGACGTAATCCCTCCTCAAATGCTCTCAAAAATTACCTAAGGTCAAGTGGGAACTGAGGGAAATGGGCTAAGTCTCGGAATAAAAAGCCACAGTTCCAGACGCAGAAGTCGCATTTGCGACTCCAGGCTCGCAATTGCGATGTCGCATTTGCGACAAAAGCTTCGCAAATGCGAAGCCTATCCTGCCCCTGCCATTGTCGCATTTGCGACAAAAATCTTCGCAATTGCGAAGATCACTGCCTCGCAATTCCCATCCCCTATTTTGCAATTGTGAACTTTCCCCCAACACCCAGGCTCGCAAATGCGAACGGGACCTCGCAAATGCGAGGTCGCATTGGCGACCCAAGAATCGCAAATGCGATCATACGAGCACCAACAATCCTATTTCTTAGCAAATCACTCCGAAGCTATCCCGAATCTCATCCGAGCCCCTGGGGCTTCAAACTAAACACCCGTACAAGTCCAAAAACATAACACGGACTTGCTCGAAGCCTCAAATCAAATCAAACAATGCTAAAATCATGAATCAACCTCCAATCCAAGCTTAATAAACTTTAGAATTTCAAACTTCTATTTTCGATGTTTAAACCTATCAAATCATGTCCGATTAATCCCAAATGCAGGCAAGTCATATTCGATATTACGGACCTAGTCCAACTTTTGGAATCAGATTCCGACCCCGATATCAAAAGTCCACTTCCGGTCAAACTTCTCAAAAACCTTCAATTTCTATCTTTAGCCAAATAACTCCAAAATGATCCACGGACCTCCCAATTCACTTTCGATCGCGCTCTTAACTCCAGAATCACCATACAGAGCTATTCACAGACTCTAAATCCCAAACGGACATCGATAATACTAAAATGCACTTCAAGCCAAACTTATGAAACTTTTTTCCAAAATGCTAACTTCCACAATAGACGCCAAAACGCTCCCGGGTTATCCAAAACCCGAACCGGGCATACGCCCAAGTATGAATCATCATACGAATCTGCTGGAACCTTCAGATTCCGATTTCGAGGTCGTTTACTCAAAAATCCTGTCCTAGTTAATTATTTCAACTTTAAGCTTCCGAAATGAGAATTCTCTTCCCAAATCAACTTCAAACTTCCTAAAATACGATTCCGACCGCGCGTACAAGTCATAATACCTGAAATAAAGCTGGTCATAGTCTCTAACTGCTGAACAACATGCTAGAGCTCAAAACGACCGATCGGGTCGTTACAATTGAAATTTGTCTTGTTTCTTTTCTTGGAGGATCCTTCTCCGATCTCCTTACCGTTTCCGTCATTTTCCAGTTTCTCTTGCGCTGGAAGCTTGATATCTTTGTACCACTTGGTTCTTCCACAAAGGCATTAGGTAAATATTTAGCAGCACCAAGCCGCTCGTCTTCAAGCTCCACATGACGGGCAACATCAGCAAAAGTTTTGATGTTATCATTGTGGGTCAAGTTAACCTTCAGATGTTCCCAATTATTGGGAAGAGACCAAATCACTGCGTAAACCTACTGCTCATCAGAGAGAACATGGCCAACATTTTTGAGTTGAGCAATCATATTTGACATCACTCTTAGATGTTGCTTGATATTGTGATCATGACGTTTTTTGTACCTGTCAAACTTGATTGTCAGCTGTCGAAGGCGAGTCATAGTTGTACCACCATATGACTCTATTAAAGGTGCCCACATGGCTTGAGCAGTAGGATATTGTTTATATTTGTGGATGAGATCATCGACAACTGAACTTACAATAATTACACATGTAGTGGAATCTTTCTTCATCCAAATATTATAAGTTTTAGATCCCTCATGTGTTTGGGCAGTGTTACCCTCCTCTAGGTGACTCATATCATGGTTAACACTTTCAAGAGTATCTTGCTCTTTGAGTACATACCATATTTTACGACTTCAGATATCGTAATTTTCACCATTCAGTTTCTCATTCTTATTCAAGTCAGCAATGATAGTTTTCGATGCCATGTATGTTATTAGAGACAATATTAAAAGTTTAACTCATCAATATATACTTCAGTCAATTTATGTATGTGATTACACACTCAAGTAAATTAATTATAATATCAATTCTATATTTAGTATAAAATCGAACGGTTACTACGTTTCCATTCATCATCTATATCTAAATATTTTAATTAATATTAAAATCACTTTTTAGTGTGTACTTTATTTCAAGTCTCAATCCATTATAAAAAAAAAATATGATAAACAATGTATGTAACTGGTGAGATAAGTAACATAATTTAAATTTCATTAAGATAAAACACATAATAATAATTTACATGTTTGCTAGGACATACATCTACCAATCGAACACTAACTCTTATACATACATGCTAAAAGGTGCACTGGGCCAAATATTATGATAAATCTTAGTTAAAATTTCACCCAAAGCTCTCGAAGAGAGTCCGCTAAAATAGCTAATGCTTCCCAATCAGTAATTTCTACGTAATTAGCCAATTCAGCTCTTTTTAACTGAAAAAGGTGTACATGTTCAGGAATGGAAACATCAAGGCTCATTTTCAATTCCTTAAACTCCCTAAATTTCTTTTCTCTTTCTATTCGTTCAGCCCGTGATCCCTTAACTCATTTTGTATCGCCCTTGGGACATTCCTGATGACTTCATGCTCTGAGTCTGAATCATTATAGAAATAAGTCCTGCATCGATGTACCCTCCTACATTGTCCCCTTTTTTGACTTCAAGAACTCCCACTTGGAGTAATTCGAACTTGTCCCTGTTCAGCCATATCTAAAATAGGACAAAGAAAATAATAAGAATGGCTACAACCATCCAATGTGACAACATATATCACAATAACTCCTAGAAATACATCAATGTAAGGAATTAATGCTAAACTAATTTTCTATATTAAGAAGATATTAAGGCCAGCTTATATCAGTTCATGGTCCACACAAATAAAAATTCTTTTCAAGCAAGTTTCTGTTGTTTTATACAATCCATACTTTCAAGATTTGAATTTTCTAAATATATTTTGCCGTTCCTATCTTTACCGTCTTTCCATTGTTTCACCAATTGAGAAAGACAAAAGAGAAAGAATAGAACAACACACGTTGAAATCTCTTTCTCTAGCAGGATGCAGACATATTTTGTTCAATATGAAACTTAAGTTATATTTTCATTTGTCATTGTTCTCTTACATTCATTTACATATAAAATAAGTTTTAAAACTTAGACTAATATTTAACATTACCAAACTCAATATTCAATATCTCCCACTTTGCTCATACCCAAACCAATTTTATGCCTATAACACTCATAGTTCATATAGACAAATAGTTCGTGCGACCTGCGAGCATTAAGAGCTATAGCATTTTAAATTCATTGAAGTTGTACCCAATGCTTTTGATTAAATGCCTAAAATTCTTGAGTGATTTTTTTATCAATTCATTAAAGACTTTAGATTGATGCCAAAATCAGAAAATAATTGCTTGAGAAACTGGACCGACAAAAAATCATGTTATAATAGACAATTTACAATTTTCAATGAAAGTAATTTATGCGGCATCAACACAGAAATTTCAACTCTATTAATATTTCTCCCATACTCTGTTAGTGGAAAAACCAAAAAATATTTTCTATTTCCCAAGAAAAAAAAAGATTTCATTGTGTATCCATATTTATGTACATAGAATGCACAATAATGGCTCTGATACCATTGTTAGATAAAACGAGGGGTGAGAACAACAAGTTGTGTACCGTTTTATTCCGGCGGAGATCGTTGAACTCACCATCAAAAGAATTGCCCCAAGTCAAACTTTGAATCTTTTGGAAACAAAGTTAGAATTTTTACGAACTAAGTGTCTTTTATCTTTGTGTGATTTTTTAGAAGCAGAAGAAAGTTTCTGTTGTTCTCTATCTTGTTGAGAAAAAAAAAACTTAGGTGATATATATGAAAGAGAAGTTAACCCGCATTCAAAAACTGATTAACCCCATCACTATTTAACTGTGTACGGTGGTTTTTTTTTCCGAGTAACTTCCTTATACCTTATCTCTTTTAGATAGATCGGGTCAGTCCACATGGAGCGACCTGAGATCCAACTCAATATCCAACACATAAGTATATAACTATTCATGTACTATTATTCACAGAGAATAATCAATTTACTGTATTCATTGCATATGAATCCATATATAATTGTCCATTTCGCTATCAATTACTAATATCTTTGGAATATTGCAATTAAATATTCCAAAATATGTAGCATGTAATAATCCATAAGTTCACCATTAACAATCCACCAACATGACATTGTTGTGATCCATTGTAGGACCATCATCTAACAAATTGGATTATAAAGGTACTGGTTGTTCATAATTTCGACAATAAACTTCTGATCATGAATTATGTACTTGTACAAACATGTTACTTAAAAGCTAATTGTAGGTAAATGTTTTCCCAATCATGAGTTGGTAACTTTAGAAATATTGTGAATAGCCTCATAGAGCATACCAAATTACACTAGGTGTGTAAAAAAATTTATACCATCAAAATTCAATACAAAGAACTAAAGGTAATTTGATAAAACTTATATAGAAGTATTAAGAGCACGTTTGGGCTAGTTCGTTGAGAGTACATGGCTAATAAATATTGTGTGAAAAGTATTTTTGAGTAGTGAAGTTAATTTTGTATTAATTATGTAGTTATGTATTTGGATAGAAGTATTGAAATTGATAATAAATAGTTAATGGTCTTGGTATAAAAAAATAATGATAAGCAGTTTTTTTTTTTACTCGAATGGCTAAAATACCCTTAAATTTATTTATAATATTTATAAATTTAAAATATTTTTACAAGGAGAAAGAGGAACATTGTATAAAGTATTTGTTTTGAGAATCGTATTTTATGAATTGTAAAAATGTTAGAGATACATTAGTAATAAATATTTTGGTCAAATTAGAAGCAAAATGTTGGAAGTTCAACAACTTATTATGGCTTATAAGCGAGACCAACAATCTCTAAATCAAATAGAAGGGGATTTCTAGAATTTCTGAAGGAATACAGCCGTGAATGTAATTGACCAAAACGTTAGCTCCGCCAGCCGATAGCTGATAGCTCCGATCTCTTTGCGAAATTACTTAACTGAGAGAGAAGCACTGCAAAGATGTTCGGAAGGAGAAGATTTTTGTCGTTTCCGCTGGTAATTGGCGCTGTTATGTAAGTTTTTTATTACCCTTCCTCCATACTAGTTTTGCTTAAGATTAACAGCTGATATGCATCAGTATGGATTTATATTCTCTCAAGGATACTGCCCTGTACCGCTGTTCAAACAACAAACAGGAAAACCAGAACAAAAAATCCCATTATACTTCGTGTTCTAGGTTTTCTTAAATCGTGAAAGGTGTTTGAAGAATGTCTAAATGAAACTGCCCTCTTCCCCTACCAAGAACATCAAAGAGGTAAACCCAGAAAAAGCCCATAATCTGGAAGTTACAGTTTTTCATGATCGTCTATTGAAGATAACGTGCTCGAAGAAATGTCATACTAATGTTTTCATTAATGCGCAAGATATAAAGAGGTTTCCCTTCATCTAATGATTAAATTATAAAGAATTCCTATTCTTGGTTGTTCAATTGTTAGTGTTCTGTTTTTTACGGATTGCTTCAGGTGTTGTATAGTTTCAAGTCTCAAAGTAGTGTCTTATAGAGGCCATTTTTGACCCGTACTATATCTAATGTGCTGTTCGCTTTCCCTTGATATTTGCAATTCCTCTTGTTCCTCCAACAATCTAAGTCTGTGCTTAGCTTGCTTCACCTGCCTAGACAAAATTCTGTACTTCCAGAATGCTGAAGATACATCAACTTGATAGGTGCTCGCAATCTATCCTTTAGAGCAACTAAAGTCGAGCCTATTGAAGTCATGTGCGACACACGTGACTTTGTATTCTTGAGGAGTCGGTTAGTTGAGTTAGTTTGGAGCTACAGTGTATACATATACACACCATTGTACATTGAAGCAGAATGAATGAAAACATAGATTTCAATTTTCCTTCCGTTGTGATTCTCTTAGCTTCTAGATTCTTCTAACATGGTATTAGAGCAGCGATTAGGGCTCTGAATCTCTCCTCTATTCTTCTCCTTCAATTAGCTAATCCGCCATGGGAGAGACCTCAACACCTCAAATTGACCATCGTCATCCGCTCTATCTTCAATCATCCGATACGCCTGGAGCAGTCTTAATAGACATCAAGCTAACAGGCCCTGAAAATTACGGATTGTGGAGTAGATCGATGCGTTTGGCTTTATTGAGAAAGAACAAGCTAGGTTTTGTAGAAGGAACATGTGTGAAGAGTTTATATAAAGGAGAATTAGCAGATCTGTGGGAACAATGTAATGCTGTGGTGCTCTCGTGGCTTGGAAGATGTGTATCGCAGCAGCTGTTGCTGAGCATCGTCTATGCATCAAATGCAGCGAAGGTTTGGGCTGAGTTCAAGGAAAGGTTTGAAAAATCCAATTTAACCAGATTCTATCACCTTTGGACTCAAATCGGAACTCTAACTCAAGGTACTGATTCTATTACCACATACTTCACTAAAATGAAGGATTTTTGGGATGAATAAGATACCTTGTTACCAGGTAAAGGATGTAATTGTAAAGAATCCGAACCATTTTTTGAAATGTTCTATCAACAGCATCTGGTACAATTTTTAGTAGGATTGAATGAAACTTATGCTCATGTTCGCAGTCAAATTTTGTTAAAAACTCCTGTGATATCAGTAAATGAGGCATATGCCTTAGTAATTCAAGAAGAAAGCCAAAGGGCATTTGGTGTGATGGACATGAATAAGGAGCCATTGACTATGTTAGCTGGTAGGGGACAGATGATGAAAGGCAAAAGGTTTGGTATAGTTTGTGAGCATTGTGGGTATAAAGGGCATCAAAAGGAGAACTGTTACAGGATTGTAGGATATCCACCTGATTTTAAAAGCAAAAGAAAGCCAATGCATGAGAAAGGTGCTGGTGGTTTCAAGCCTTATGTAAATAATACAACAGTTGAAGGAAGCACTTCTGCTGAGGGACACAGCTCTACTGAAGACCAGTCCCAAGGCCATTATTTTACAGAAAAGGAGTATAAGCAACTTGTAGACTTGCTAAACAAATCCTCAACTGCTGACTGCAAGGTTAACATGGCAGGTATTGTTTCCATGTTGTCGAGTGATTGTCTTTTTGAATGGATCATTGACTCAGGGGCTTCTCATCATATCACTTCCTGTAAGGAGAAACTAGTTGATATCAATGAGCTAGGAAACCAGGTAAGTAGAAAAGTACAGGTGCCAACAGGAAACAAATCACAAATATCAGATATAGGAACTGCAATAATCCTAGATGGACAGAGAATAAAAGATGTTCTGCATGTGCCAGACTTCAAGTTCAACCTACTTTCAGTGTCAAAACTGACCAAGGACCTTGTGTGCACTGTTAAATTTTTTCCTGATTTCTGTCTTCTACAGGGTCTTTAGAGTGGCAAGGTGATGGAGATTGGTAGAGAAGCAGATGGTCTTTATATCCTTAGAGAGGTAATAAAACCTGTAGCAGCAGCAACAGTGATAAAAGAAAACTGTAATACAAAGCTATGGCACTCAAGGTTAGGGCATCCCTCAATGAAGACAATGCAGCACATTCCCATCTTGAAAGGTTTGGCAGATGAACATGCTCAGCAGGAGTGTCCAGTATGTCCAATGGCAAAGTATGTCCAATGGCAAAGCAACACAGGACAACATTCCCGGACAGCACAAGCAAAATAGATGGTAGCTTTGAACTTGTACACCTAGATGTTTGGGGTCCTTATAAGCAGCCTACATATGATATAAAGTATTACTTTGTTTCAATTGTTGATGACTATAGTAGATATACATGGATATGTTTGATTCAGTCTAAATTTGAAGTGATAGTTGTGTTAACTAGATTTTTTTTCAATGATAAAGAATCAGTTTGGTATGAATATTAAAGTGCTGAGATCTGACAATGGTACAGAATTTTTCAATTCCAAATGCAGTGCTTTATTTTCTGATCTTGGAATAATCCATCAAAGTAGTTGTCCATACACTCCACAACAAAATGGTATTGTGGAAAGGAAGCATAGACATATCTTGGAGGTTGCAAGAGCCTTAAAAATTCAGAGTTCAGTCCCAATTAGATTCTGGGGAGAGTGCATTAGAACTGTAGTTTATCTAATTAATAAGCTACCAACTGCAGTCCTCAAGGGCAAATCACCTTATGAAGTGCTTCATGGCAGAACACCAAAACTGGAACATTTGAGGGTGTTTGGGTGTTTATGCTATGCTAGTGTTTTGCCAAAGGTAGACAAGTTTGCTGCAAGAGCTAAGAGAACAGTGTTTATGGGTTGCTCAGAAACACAAAAGGGATACATGCTATATGACCTGGAATCTAAAACTTTCTTGATAAGCAGAGATGTTTCCTTCAGGGAAACTGTTTTTCCTTTCAAGGAGAAGAACCATGGAGTCAATGAAGAGGGTGATCTATTTCTGCTGAATTCAATTCCTACACCAGAGGCAAGGCCTCATGTTATCAGCTCAGATGATGACCAAGATATTGTACCTGAAACTCCTTCAGAGGGAGCACATTTGGAGAATGCACTAGATGTTGAGGAAAATATGGACAACTCTGAGGCAAATATCAGTTCTAATAGCACTGATAACCCTGATAACACCTCAGATTCTAGCATACCAGCTGAGAGAGATCAACAACATATGGTCTTTGATGAACAAGATGAAGATGAATAGGCTGTTGACCAGAATGTAGGTGAACAATTTGAAGAGCTAGCTGCAAGGGACCAAAGTGATAATCAGGAATCAAACAAGGGTAGACCTAGTAGAGTCTCTAAGCCTCCTACATGGCTAAAGGACTATGTTACTGGGAAGAAAACTTCAGCTTTCTGTCAATACCCTATTAGTGATCATATATCTTATGATCACCTTCCTGACCCCTATCAACCCTACATTAGTCTTGTCTTAATTGTTACAGAGCCAAGAAGCTTTAAGGAGGCATCTCAAGATGAGAAGTGGATAGAAGCTATGAGGCAGGAAATAACTGCCTTGGAGGCCGATCACACTTGGGAAATTGTTGATCTTCCAGTAGGAAAACAAGCCGTGGGATCCAAATGGGTATATAAAATCAAGTACAAAGCTAATGGAGAGATAGACAAGTACAAGGCCAGGTTAGTGGCAAATGGGTACACACAACAAGAGGGTTTGGATTATCATGAAACATTCTCACCAGTTGCAAAGATGGTAACAGTGAGAATAGTGATAGCTATTGCACCCTCAAGAGATTGGGATCTTTTACCAATGGATGTCAATAATGCTTTCTTACAAGGAGATCTGCTTGAAGAAGTATACATGGATTTTCCCCAAGGTTTTCAATGACAGGGGGAGCATAAGGTATGCAAACTACTTAAATCGCTTTATGGTTTGAAACAGGCTTCACGACAATGGAACATCAAGCTCACTGATGCCTTAGTAGAAGCAGGTTATAAACAGAGTTCTTATGATCACTCTTTATTCACAAAGAGACATGGAGATGATATAGTCATAATCTTGGTATATGTAGATGATGTTCTTATCACAGGGAGCAACAAAAGAATGAATGAAGAAGCCAAAGATACCCTTCATAACAGGTTTAAAGTAAATGACCTAGGAAGGTTGAGATTCTTTCTGGGAATTGAAGTCTTGAGAACTAAGTTTGGGATTCTGCTTAATCAGAGAAAGTATACTTTAGAATTGCTTGAAGATGTTGGTTTGACTGGGTCCAAGCCTGTTACTACACCACTAGAGATCAACCTTAAACTTACATCTGTTGAGTATGATAAACATGTTGGAATATCTGATGATGAGCAGTTGACAGATGCTGGAAGTTATCAAAGATTGGTGGGGAAGCTGCTATATTTGACTATCACCAGACCAGACATTAGTTTTGCAGTGCAAGTACTGAGCCAATTCATGCAAAATCCAAAATTGTCACATTGGAATGCAACTTTGAGATTGGTAAGGTACATTAAGAGGTCACCTGGACAAGGGTACTCTTAAAAAGGGGAACTGATGTAGGAAAGTTGGCAGCTTTCTGTGACTCAGACTGGGCTGCTTGCCCAAATACGAAGAGATCAGTAACAGGATATGCAATCAAGATAGGGGAGTCTTTGATATCCTGGAAGTCCAAGAAACAACAAACCATAAGTAGAAGTTCAGCTGAAGTTGAATATAGAAGCATGGCAGCAGCTGTAGCTGAAGTAGTTTGGCTAGAGGGTCTGCTGAAAGAATTGAGTGTTGATAAATCGACACCAGTTAGATTGTTCAGTGACAGTAAAGCAACAATGTAAATTGCAGCAAATCCCATATATCATGAGAGAACGAAACATATCGAGATTGACTGCCATTTCATCAGGGAGAAGATTAAAAAAGGATTGATTCAACCAGAATATTTGGGATGCAAACATCAACTAGCTGATCTTTTTACAAAGGGGTTGGGTTCAGCTCAACACCATTATCTGTTATCCAAGCTAGGAGTGTTAGATGTGTACCACCCTCCAGCTTGAGGGGGAGTATTGAAGTCATGTGCGATACACGTGACTTTGTATTCTTGAGGAGTCGGTTAGTTGAGTTAGTTAGGAGCTACAGTGTATACATATACACACCACTGTACATTGAAGCAGAATGAATGAAAACAGAGATTTCATTTTTCCTTCAGTTGTGATTCTCTTTGCTTCTAGATTCTTCTAACAGAGCCTAAAACCTTAATGAAATATCTAAGCATTTTTGGGGATCGACAATAAGGAGCATGAGACAATTTCTGGTTCCTCCTTCCTTATACACAGCGGGATCCCTATCACTGAATCAATGAATTTCTTTGACTAATGGCTGAAAGTGAGTTGGGGAACATCCTCTATATCAAGCTCCCCGCCAAATAAAATAGAGAGACAAAAAGAAGAAAAGTGAAAGAAAAACCTGTTTTCCTTCTCACTTTTAACCCTTTGTCTTCCTAGCTTCTGGTATGTGTACCTTTTGACAAGTTTCTGCTGCTATTATTGTCAGACAGTGTGACGATGTGCTTTTTGATATATTTGGTGTATGGTTGCCAAGTATGTATTTTTGCATCTGTGGTGTATTTATTAATGTGTATTTTGACATATTGACAAGTTAGATACAGAGGAGGAGTTTATCAAAGAATCATTAATAGAGCACTGTCATTGCCCAAGCTACCGCCAGTGTTATCAAAGGCGCGCCTAAAGCGTGCTTAAGCCCTGAAGCGAGGTTCAAAACATGTTGAGCGCTTCGCCTCGCTTCGTGTGCGCTTTAGTGTGGCATCAAGGCTCTAAGGCATACTTTTCCTTGCCAAAGAGTGTAATCCTGAAAAGGCGACATTAAACAATTGATATTTCACGTTCTAGTAAATTATTTCTAATTTCTTAGTCCATATATTTATTATTCATGCTTTTAATTAATAGCCTTGGACTACATATACATATTTTTACTTTTTCTCCGGTTGCGCCTTTTTTCATTAAAGCCCACGCTTTATTTGCGCGTTGCACTTAAAGCCTCAGCGGACCTTAGAGTTTTTTTGCGCTTTTCGCCTTTGATAACACTGGCTACCGTATCCATAGTACTGCACTGTGCATCTACGTCTTATACTCAGAGATGAGTAAAGGGGCATTTGCCATTGTTCCATCTAATTATCAGATAAAAAATAGGTGTTGTTTTCAACATCTGTTTGGATGGGGTTGTGTCTCTGAGTGTGTGTATTGTGGCATATGCATACCGGGGGGGGGGGGGGGGGGG
>MU781690.1:69796-92222 GCA_026770625.1 Nicotiana glauca
CGAGTGCCTAACTCCTGCTGCACGGCTCTCCAGAACCGCGATGTAAACTGAGTACCTCTGTCTGAGATGATAGAAACTTGAATATCAAGCAAATGGACGATCTCCCTAATATAAATCTCCGCCAACCGCTCCGATGAATAAGTGGTACACACAGGTATGAAATGAGCGGACTTGGTCAGCCGATCCACAATGACCCAGATAGAATCAAACTTCTTCACGGTCCGTGGGAGTCCGGATACGAAGTCCATGGTGATACGCTCCCACTTCCACTCTGGGATCTCAATCTGCTGAAGCAACCCACACGGACGCTGGTGCTCATACTTCACCTGCTGGAAGTTGAGGCATCTAGACACATAGTCAACTATATCCTTCTTCATCCGCCTCCACCAGTAGTACTGCCTCAAGTCCTGAAACATCTTCGCGGCACCCGGATGGATGGAATACCGCGAGCTATGGGCCTCTGCTAGAATCAACTCTCAAAGATCATCGACATTGGTCACACAAATCCGACCCTGCATCCTCAATATCCCATCATTCCCGATGGTCACATCCCTGACATCACCACACCGAACTCTGTCCTGAAGAACAAGCAAGTGAGGGTCATCATACTGCCGCTCCCTGATACGATCAAATAGGGAAGACCGAGAAACCACACAGGGTAGAACCCGACTGGGATCTGAAAGGTCCAATCTCACGAACTGTCTGGCTAAGGCCTGAACATCCATCGACATAGGTCTCTCTAAGGCTGGTAAATATGCCAAACTCCCCAAACTCTCTGCCCGACGACTCAAGGCATCAGCTACTACATTGGCCTTGCCCGGGTGATAAAGAATAGTAATATCATAATCCTTTAACAACTCTAACCATCTCCTCTGACGCATATTCAGGTCCTTCTGCTTAAGCAAGTGCTGAAAACTCCGATGGTCAGTATAGATCTCACAAGGCACCCCGTACAAATAATGACGCCAGATCTTCAAGGCATGAACAATAGTAGTAACTCAAGATCGTGGACAGGGTAGTTCTTTTCATGTACCTTCAAATGTCTGTACGCGTAGGCAATCACCCTACTGTTTTGCATCAACACCGTTCTAAGTCCAACCCGTATGGCATCACAATAAACTGTATAAGACCCCGAACTAGTTGGCAGCATCAAGATTGGGGCTGAAGTTAAAGCTATCTTGAGCTTTTGGAAGCTCGCCTCACACTCCTCTGTCCACAGAAATGGGGCACGAGTCAATCTAGTCATAGGGGTCGCAATCGACGAAAACCCCTCCACAAAGCGACGGTAATAACCCGCTAACCCGAGGAAACTGCGAATCTCTATAGCTGAGGAGGGCCTGGGCCAACTCTGCACGGCCTCTACCTTCCTCGGATCCACTCGAATGCCCTCACTCGATACCACGTGGCCTAGGAATGCCACAGAACTTAGCCAGAACTCACATTTTGAGAACTTTGCATATAATTTCTTCTCTCTCAAAGTCTGAAGCACTATCCTCAGGTGCTGCTCATGATCTTCCCGACTCCGGGAATATACCAGAATATCATCAATAAAAACGATAACGAATGAGTTAAGATATGGCATGAATACACAGTGCATCAAATGAATAAAAGATGCCCGGGAATTAGTCAGCCCAAAAGACATAACAAGGAACTCGTAATGACCATACCGAGTCCTGAAAGCAGTCTTCAGGATATCTGGCTCCCGAATCTTCAACTGATGATAACTTGAGCGCAAATCGATCTTGGAAAACACCTGTGCGCCCTGAAGCTGGTCAAACAGATCATCAATACGAGGTAAAGGATATCGGTTTTTCACTGTAACTTTGTTCAACTGGCTATAATCAATGCATATACACATAGAACCATCATTTTTCTTCACAAACAAGACATGAGCACCCCATGGAGAAACACTAGGCCGAATAAAACCCTTACACAACAATTCCTGCAATTGATACTACAACTCCTTCAACTCAGGAGGAGCCATGCGATACGGAGGAATAGAAATGGGCTGACTGCCCGGCAACAGATCACTGCCAAAATCGATATCTCTATCGGGCGGCATGCCCGGAAGATTGGCTGGAAACACATTGGGGAAATCCCGTACCACTAGAACTGAATCAACAGAAGGGGTGTCAACACTGACATCTCTCACATAAGCTAAATACGCGGAACACCTCTTCTCAGCCATACGTTGAGCTTTAAGGAAAGAGATAACTCTGCTGGGAGTATTATCTAAAGTATCACTCCACTCAATACGTGGAATACCTGGCATAGCCAGCGTCACGGTCTTAGCATGACAATCAAGAATAGCATGATGGGGCGACAACCAGTCCATGCCCAGAATAATATCAAAGTCAACCATACCGAGTAATAATAGATCTGCCCTGGTCTCAAAACCACGAATAGTAACCAGACATGACCGATAAACACGATCCACAACAAGAGAATCTCCCACAGGAGTATAAACATAAACGGGGGCACTCAAAGAATCCCGAGGCACACCCAAATGTGAAGCAAAATAAGAGGACACATATGAATAAGTAGAGCCTGGATCGAATAGAACCGATGCCTCTCTGTAACCAACCAGAATAATACCTGTGATGACAGAATCGGAGGCAACCGTCTCAGTACGAGTAGGAATGCAATAATATCTGGCCCGACCCCTCTCACGAGGGCGACCCCTATCTCCTCAGCCTCCGCCCCTGACTGGCTGGGCAGGTTGGGCAGCAGTGGGAGCTGGAACCATAGCCTGAGAACTTTGAGAAGCATGCTGCGGCTGAGCAGTCTGTGAAGATGCACCCTTACCAAGTCTGGGGCAGTCCCTAACCACGTGACGTGTATCGCCACACTCGAAACAATCTCTGGGAGGATGTGGTG
This sequence comes from Nicotiana glauca, assembly GCA_026770625.1. Lineage (NCBI taxonomy): Eukaryota > Viridiplantae > Streptophyta > Magnoliopsida > Solanales > Solanaceae > Nicotiana > Nicotiana glauca. The sequence goes on from MU781690.1 coordinate 72,674, forward strand.
GCTGTGACTGACTGGAGCTAGGTCTGCTGGACTGACCTCTGGAAGCACTCCGCGCAGGAAGTGCACTAGAAACTGAAGGCGCGTAATAAGGCTCCTGAGGTGCAGGCAGAGCTGGAGTACTACCGGCTGCTGGCAAGGCTGAATGTACAGGGCGACCAGAATAACCCCTACCATAATGATCGACAGATGAGGCACGAGCACCAGAGTAGTGACCCGACTCTCGAGACCTCTTGGCCTCCCTCTCCCCTCGCTCCCTGGCGAGCATACCCTCAATCCTCCTAGCAATGCTCACTAACTACTGGTAAGGAATATCCATCTCTAACTCTCGAGCCATGTTGGACCGGATGGGCGGAATAAGACCCTCGATAAACCTCCGAACTCTCTCCCGAACTGTGGCAACCAAAGCCGGTGCATGTCTAGCCAACTTGGTATAACGGATGGCATACTCTGAGACTGTCATAGCACCCTGGCGCAAATGCTCAAACTTCGCGCACCATGAATCCTTGAGGCTCTAGGGAAAAAACTCCCTCATAAACATGTCTGAGAACTGGGTCCAAGTCAGTGAGGCAGACTCGACTGGACTATCCAACTCGTAAGTACGCCACCAATCATAGGTGGCTCCCCGAAGCTGAAAGGCGGTGAAAGAAACCCCGCTAGACTCCACTATGCCCATAGTGCGAAGAATGCAATGACACTCCTCCAAGAATCCCAAGGCGTCATCTGATGCTAGTCCACTGAACACTGGGGGATCATATTTCTTAAACCTCTCTAGCCTATGCTACTCATCCTCGGAGATAGCCGACCCATCCTCGGGCTGTGCTGGTGCTGCAGGCGGTATAGGAATAACCTCTAGGACCTGCTTCATCGGCACTCTCTGCTCAGGAATGCGGGCTGCGGGAGTCTGGGCCCCTCCCCCGGCCTGGGATGTGGCTGCAGCGAGGGGAAGCAACCCCGCCTGAGCCAAGGTAGTGTACATGCTCATGAACTGAGCTAGAGTCTCCTCGAGGGCTGGAGTAGTAATAGCTGTGGTAGGTGTGCCAGGTGCCTGGGCTCCAACTGGATCTGTTAGTGGTACTTCAGCGGCAGCTCGTGCGGGTGCTGTGGCTGCACTTCGTGCACGTCCTCGACCTCTACCCCGGCCCCGGCCTCTGATGACGACAACAGGGGGCACGTGTGCCTGGTCCTCTCGTGCAACACGTGTCCTCACCATCTGTGAGAGAATAGAAGACATAAGTTTAGAATTAATGTCAAATTATCGCACGACAAGGAATTAAAAATAAATGAAGATTTTTCCTAAACAGTTACATAGCCTCTCGTAGATAAATACGGACGTCTCCGTACCGATCAGCGAGACTCTAATAAACCGACCTGTGTTCCATGACTCATATGAACCTAGTGCTCTGATACCAACTTGCCACGACTCTAGTTCACCGATCATGAATATATCGTGATGGCACCTAGTCCCCACGACCAGGTAAGCCAAGTATTGCAGAAGAGATGTAATATTTTCGAAAGAACCAATTAAAACTGAACATGTGAAAAATAACAACTGATTATAAGGCCGTCTGGCCTGTACAACTCAAAAAAAATACGGAAATCTACAACCAAATCCTAAAACCCGGAAACTCATGGGAAACACAGGCTAATAGAATTTCAATAAGTACTCTAATCTCCAGAATAACTACATCAAAAGTATGATAGGATAACATCTCTACAACTAGAATAAGGAAGAAGACTCTTCGGTCTGCGAATGCTGCAGATATACCTCGAAGTCTCCGTATGTCTCCTCGCCTCGAGGATAGTGCACCTGAGTAGAGGTACCTGTATGATCTGCACATGAAAAACATGCGCAGGAAGGGCATGAGTACACCACAATGGTACTCAGTAAGTGCCAAGCCTAACCTCAGTTGGGTAGTGACGAGGAAAGGTCAGGGACCTACTGAGGCAAAAATATAACAGTAGCAATAATTAACACTGTGTAAATCTGACAAAGATAATAAACATAACAGTGAAATAAGGCAAATCAACGAAACAATAATAACTACCAGGATAAAGCAGAAACGCAGGGTAAACACAACTCAATCTCAAATACCAATGAGGGTCTCCCAGGATACCGTCCTGTAGCCCTCTCCTCAACTGTCCAATGGATCTCCCGGGATACCGTCCTGTAGTCCAACTCTCGTGCCAGTATCGAAGGATCTCCCGGGATACTGTTCCGTAGTCCAATCATTTATGTGTAGGGGATCTCCCGGGATACCGTCTCATAGTCCCAAAATAAAAGTGCAGGGGGATCTCCCGGGATACCGTCCCGTAGTCCCAAAATAAAAGTGCAGGGGGATCTCCCGGGATACCGTCCCGTAGTCCCAAAATAAAAGTTCAGGGGGATCTCCCGGGATACCGTCCCGTAGTTCTGAAATAAAAGTGCAGGTGGATCTCCCGGTATACCGTCCCGTAGTCCCAAAATAAATGCGCAATCACAGCCAGAAATAAACCAAGGGATAAGTATGAAAAAATAGAATAGCAGTTATAACTAGCCTAGCATGCTTCACGTAGTACGATTAACAACTTAAGCAATTAGGCAATTATGTCAGGTAGACATGATTTCCTAGTCTAGCACAAGTAATAAGCTTCAAGTAAGATAAGGTAAATAAGAAAGAAAGTTAAATATTAACAACTTAAGTAAAATCCAGATTTTCTTCAATCGGCTCAAGTACGCGCTCGTCACCTCGCGTACAAAGCACTCAAATATCAAGAACAATTCCTAAGGGAAAAGGTCCCCCACACAAAGTTAGACAAGCCACTTACCTCGAACCGACTCAAAATCAATCCAACACCATGTTCTTGCCACGAGTATCCGACTCCAAATGGCTCAAATCTATTCAATTCAATTACACATCATAAATAATATTGCAAACAACCGATTCCACTATAAAATTAAAGCTAGGGCACAAAAATAGGTAAAATAACCAAAATGCCCCTCCAGCGAACGTCTCAGAATTGAATAATTTATACATTTTCAGAACCCTTGTACTCTCACGAGTCTAACCATATAAGAATCTTCCAAATCGGAGGTCAAATGCCCCCTCAAAACCCCAAAGTTTGGTCTATGAACTTTTACCCCAAATTACCAAGTTCTTGATCCTAAATTCGATTTCAAATGATGTATTTAGCTATATAATGATGAAACATAATGAAAAGGGATCAAGGAAACGTTACCCAGAGATTTTCTCTCCAAAACTCACTCGAAATCGCCTTCTCTCGAGCTCTAAATTGATTTTTCAACTTATGAAATTAAACCCTCCAAATTTTCTATTTTTGCCCAGACATTTTCGCTTTTGCGGACAAGGGACTGCTTCTGCGGTCCCGCATATGCGGACAAAGTGCCGCTTTTGCGGCTTCCACTTACCATCCCATTTTTCGCTTTTGCGGTCTATTGATCGCTGAAGCGATACCGCTTCTGCGAAATTTCGTCCGCTTCTGCGGACCTGACCTTGAGCCCACGCATCGCTTCTGCGTTTGCCTAGACGCTTCTGCGGCTCCGCTTATGTGGTACCCAAGCCGCAGAAGCGAAAATACCAGAAGCCTGCAACAAATTTTTCCTTAACTTGCCCGTCGAGCATCTGAAATACACCCGAGGCCCCCAGGACCTCAACCAAAAGCACCAATACCACCTAATACCTCATAAAAACTTGTACCAATTCTTACAACACCTAACACAACACCGAAAATCCAATTAAATCAAAGATTCAAGCCTAAAAACTTCAAATTCCAACAAAACACACTTTCGATCAAAAACCTAATCAAAACTCGCCCGAATGGCCTGAAATTTTGCACGCACGTCCCAAATGACAAGACGGATCTACAACAACTTCTGGAATTCAAATCCGACCCTCGGATAAAAAAATTCACTATCGGACCGGAAACTTCAAAAATTTCAAACTTCGGCATTTCAAGCCTAAATGAGCTACGAACCCCCAAAATACATTCCGAACACACTCCCAACCCCGAAATCACCTAACGGAGCTAACGAAACCATCAGATTTCCATTTCGAGGTCGTCTTCACACTATTCCGAATACGGACCATTTTTTAACTCTTAAGCTCTCATTTAGGGACTAAGTGTCCCAAAACACTCTGAATCCTCACACCGAACGTCCCGACAAACCAAAATAGTAGAAATGAACTTAGGGGAAATAGTTAATAGGGGATCAGGGCGTGAATTCCAAAAACGACCGGCCGGGTCGTTACAGAAACAAAAAAACATAAAAGGTATTCATAAATGATTTGACCAGCTCATATATTTTTACTCAAATGCCCTCCTTCGTGACTCTCATGAAAAATCCATAAAAGCACAGCCACTTACAAAAAGCGTCATGACCACAATGTCAAACAACATCTAAGAGTGATGTCGAATATGATTGCTTAACTCAAAGGTGTTGGACATGTTCTCTCTGACGATCAGTAGGTTCAGGCAGTGATTCGGTCTCTTCCTAATAATTGGGAACATTTGAAGGTTAACTTGACCCACAATGATAGCATCAAAACTTTTGTTGATGTTGCCCGTCATGTGGAGCTTGAAGACGAGCGGTTTGGTGCTGCTAAAGCTGTACCCAATGCCTTTGTGGCAGAATCAAGCGGTACAAAGAGATCAAGCTTCAAGCACAAGAGAAATTGAAAAAATGACGGAAAGGGTAAGGAGACCGGAGACAGACCCTCCAAGAAAAGAAACAAGCCAAATTCCAAGAAAGGAAAACAGTTCTTCAAGAAGAAAGACGAGCAAGATGAAGTGTTAGAATTGCCAAGTTCAAGGGCATTTTGCTCATGAGTGCACTGAGCCAAAAAAGGTAGCATTTCAAAGCGCATCTCTTAGTTCTATATATGTTTCTAGCACTGTTTTACTAACTGAATCTTATCCTGTGTGGATTGTAGCCTCAGGGGCCACCGACCATGTGAGCCGTGATAGAGAAGTGTTTATAGAGTTTCGTCGAGTTCCACCTGGATCAAAGCATATATATGTGGGAAACAATGCAAAGCTTGACGTCAAAGGGATAGGCACTTGCAGAATGGACATGCGTGGTGGCCGATCTTTGATGTTGCATGACGTCCTATATGTTTCAGAGATTCGACGTAACTTAGTATCTGTGTCTGTTCTTCTATATTTAGATTTCAATTTGAACTTTAGTCGCAGTGGTCTTAGAATTACTCAAGACAATGTTTTTTATGGTTTTGGACATCTTTATGATGGTTTTATTGTGTTAGATTGTAATCCTTCTACGTATAACTATTATGTTGACCGTTGTATTATGGCATGTTATTCTAGTAACAATGATGTTGATGTTATTACATGACATGCAAGATTAGGTCACATAGGGCATGATCGAATGAATAGATTGGCTAAGGAAGGACATCTAAGTCCTTTCTCTAAAATTGAAATGCCAACTTGTGAAAATTGTCTTGCTGGAAAGATTACACGTAAACCATTTGGAAAGGCTAAGAGAGCTGATTTTCCATTGCAGTTAATCCATTCTTATATCTGTGGTCCAATGAATGTGAGGGCTAGGTCTGGTGCTTTATATTTCATTATGTTCATTGATGATTTTACACGCTTTGGATATGTCTATCTGATTTCTCATAAATCTGAAGCACTTGAATGTTTTAAAAAATATATGAATGAAGTTGAGAATCAATTAGACAAAAGGATTAAGACCTTAAGAACCGATAGAGGGCGTGAATATCTTTCAAAAGAATTTGAAGGATTGTGCAATGAAAAGAGAATCACCAGACAGTTAACTACTCCATACACACCTCAACAAATTGGTGTAGCAGAAAGGAGGAATAGAACACTGTTGGACATGATAAGGTCCATGATGGCGCAGGTAAATTTACCTATCTCCTTTTGGGGAGATGCGTTATTGACTGCAACTTATATATTGAACAAAGTGCCTTCTAAATCAGTTTCTTCCACTCCTTATGAGCTATGGACTGGTCATAAACCAAACTTAAAGGATTTACGACCTTGGGGTTGTACTGCATATATAAAAGATTCTTTTAGCAAGTTTGGTAAATTAGGTCCAAAAGGCAAGAAATGTATCTTTATAAGATATTTAGAACACTCCAAAGGGTATGTTTTCATTGGCGAATTAGAGGATGAAAGTGTTACTGAGATTGAATCTCGAGATGTCACATTTTTGGAAAATGATTTTCCAAAGAAGGGCGAGGTAAAGAATGGAGAGCCTCTTTATGAAATGTTGAACTTAGATAGTCAGCAAGTGTCTTCTGACACAGTTGATAATCAAATTGATCAAGATCTTATTCTTGATCCGAGTGGGAGTGGGAGTGGGAACTCTCAATCCCGAAATCCTTCTGACGAACCTGAATTTCAACTACGAAAGAGTGCCAGGAAAAATATACCCAAACATACTTATGAAATTGAAGATTATATTTTTTTGGTATCTCCCACAGAGATGGATGAGTCAAAGTCTGTGTCCGAGGCTTTATCGAGCCCTAGAAAATATGAGTGGATGAAAGCAATGACAGAAGAATTAGAGTATATGAAAACCAACAAAGTCTGGGATTTAGTTGATCTTCCGCCTGGGCGTAGAGCCATTAAGAACAAATGGGTTCTCAAAGTTAAAAGCAAAGCGGATGGGTCAATATAAAGATACAAGGCACGATTGGTGGCAAAAGGCTTTACACAAGAAGCTGGAATAGATTATGAGGAAACATTTTCACCAGTTGTGAAGTTTACCTCAATTCGCTTACTTTTGGCTATTGTTGCACGTTTGGATTTGGAATTACATCAAATGGACGTGAAGACAGCTTTTCTCAATGGAGAACTAAACGAAGAAATCTACATGGAACAACCTGTAAGCTTCATCATTAAAGGCCAAGAAAAGAAGGTCTGTAAATTGAAAAGATCTATTTATGGCCTGAAGCAATCTTCAAGGCAATGGTATTTGAGATTTCACAAGGAGGTGATCGCATATGATTTCACAATGATCGATGAAGACCATTGCATTTATGTGATGAAGTCCAATGGGATGTTTGTAATTCTTTCTCTTTATGTGGACGATATTTTATTGGCCGGAAATAATTTGGAGTATTTGAAAACTATCAAGTCATGGCTTTCAAAGTCATTTGACATGAAATATATGGGCGAGGTAGACTATATCCTTGGAGTTAAGATCCAAAGAGACCGTTCCAAAAGGTTATTGAGTCTATCTCAAGAAACTTATATAAAGAAAATTTTGGAGCGTTTTTGCATGAATAATTGCAAATCTATGGATACTCCTATAGCGAGAGGTGAAACTTTAATCCTTGAAATGTTTCCCAAGGCTGAAAATGAAAGGAAGACATGTCTCGAGTTCCGTATTCAAGTGTTGTCGGGAGCTTGATGTACGATATGATGTGTACTCGCCCAGACATTTGTTATGCCGTAGGTCTGGTTAGCAGGTGTCAATCCAATCCCGGAAGAGATCATTGGAAAGCCGTGAAGAGAATTTTCAGATACCTGAAGGGAACTGCAGATTATTCACTATGTTATAGTGGAAATGATTTATACTTGAGAGGATATACAGATGCTGATTGGGCTGGTGATCGGAATGATAGAAAGTCAACATCCGGTTATGCCTTCTTACTTAATGGAGATGCTATATCATGGAAAAGTGAGAAACAAACCTGCATAGCCCTTTCAACAATGGAAGCTAAGTTCGTGGCTTGTGCGTCTGCAGTATAAGAAGCTATTTGGTTGAAGAGATTCTTTGAGCATTTGAATATTACAAAGAACTCTCAGGGTCCCATGACTCTATATTGTGATAGTCAAGCGGCTATTGCATATACAAAAGATCCTAAGTATCACAGCAAGACCAAACACATTGACATCAAGTATAACTTTGTAAGAGACATGGTAGCAAGTGGAGAGATAAATTTACAGTACATTCCTACGCAAAGCATGATAGCTGATCCTTTTACAAAGGCGATATCTAGAGACCTGTTTGAGAAATATGTTATGGCTCTAGGTTTGCGAAGGATATGAACATATTTATGTATTGTAATATGACTTTAGTATTATAATATGCTCATCAATATTTAACTCTTGAATTTGTGTTTATATCTCATATGCATGTGATGAATATTTTTGATGATAAAGTGTGTCGAACAAGTTGCGAGATTGGCTCTCTCACAAAAGCAATCGCCTCTTGCGTTAAGAATCGTGAAGAGATGAGACCTTATAGAACCTTGGATAATTCAGGGTTATATTTACTTGAAGAGGTCGTTCTTGACAATTTACGAATTTCATTATTCGATTATGACTTATTTTGTAAACCAGATGCGAGTTTCTCAGAGAGGATGGTTTGAGGATTATTGAAGTGAGAAACTCGGGTTAGACACTTGGAGGTGTCTAGACCAAGATCTGTACGGTGTTGGATGATTAAAATAATAAGACACACGCGCCAATATAAGGTGAGAACATCGTGACATGTGTTTCATACCACGTGTGCTATCGACCAATGGGATAATGGAAGAATGAATCCCTGCTTCTTCATTGTGTGAGATCCCAAAGAAGTTACATTAACTTTTATTGGAATACCCTTTGACCTTTTACTGTTTCTTGAAGTGCCAGTCAGTGTTGCTACTTTAGCATGTTACTAATAGCCATGAGTGATTCGGCAATGTAGTGCATGCCTAGAAAAGCAGTTGATTTGGAATGAAAAGATTCGAGTAGAAAGGGAAGACGACTAAAAATAAATAAATAAGTAATTTAACTTGTATTCATAGGTCGACCATTACACTTACCATGAGGGTATTGGGTGTAATTGTGGATACAATGTTATATGAGATCTCGAGTTTGCCTCTTTCGAGGATGAGGGATCGAATAAGTAGCTACTGCAATAGCGAATGATGTCTGAAGTATTGCGAGTAATAATATCCTCATGCTAGTAGTGAATCCTTTCCATATGTGATTGGATTTCTACATAGAGCTTTAGTACAACCTTTAATTGGTTTTGGAATTTTATAGCTCTTTGTGCTCACAGGTCGCACCAACTATTTGCCGGTATGAAAAATGTGTCAAAGACATCGGTCTAGCCCACTATGAGCGAAGTGGGAGATGTTGGATTATGGGTCATGGGTCGCTCCATATGGGCTGATTATGGGTCATGGGTCGCTCCATATGGGCTGACCCGACCCGGTTAGGAGAGATAAGGGAGAGAGGTTAAGGGAAGTTACCACTAGGCCACAAACACTCCACTAAACTGAACGTGCAAAAAAGGGGTGAGTGGTGAGTTTCTTCCTCAACCGCTATTTTCTCTGCCTATTTATCTGAAGGAGACAATATAGAACACAGTAGCGTAAAAATTTTCTCAGACTCTATTCTTCTCCCAACGAAAAGCACACACAAGTAAGGGCATTTAATTGGTGGAAGATTAACTTTGTTTCCTAGTGATTCAAAGTTCGATTTGGGGCAATCGTTTTGGTGGTGAGTTCAACAGTTTCCGCTGCGTTAATAAGGTACACAATTCGTTGTTCTCTCCCCTCGATTTAATCTAACAAGAATAAATATACATAACAGACCGTTGATCATGTCAAGGCTTAGTTAAAATCATTTTTGGTAGACTTAGAAGACAACTACAAGTTTCTAAATCAAGATCATTGATTATTAATTTAATTTTGCTACTTATAGCAAGGTTTTATCCGTTGATCTGATATTCGGATTAGACTAATTGTATACGGTCGAAACTGGGCTCATCTATTACGTGACAGATCGGGGCTGAAACGTGATGGGTTGAAGATCGACCCAGATTATATCGAACCAAGGTATGAAGTTAGAGCATGCGTCTTCCAAGTTCATCGAGCCCGTAGCTCCGGAACCGACCCCAACTCCGATCAAGATCAAGGAAATATTATCGAACCGAATAACGGAAGGCCGAAAATTTCGTAACCGGTTGGATATCATGGCGGGAATCTCGGCACATATCAACGAGATATCGACTAATTAGCAAATCATCATGAGATTTGTTACGTTTTGTAGAATTGTATCTAAAGTAGGACTCCCCTATTATATAAGAGTGTCTAATTATTTGCAATACACATTGTAACACGCATCCAAAAACAATACACTGTTATTTCTAGTTCTTATTATCTTGTTATTTTGTTCTGACATTGATTGATGCATTTTTTGACTTGAGGGTGATCAACCTTCAAGGTTAACATGATACAACTTGTGTGGTTTGTATTCACTTTTCTATCAAGGAATTGAATATTAATCTGTTTTTTTAATTTGTGTCAAATTATACACGTATAAATTCAATTGTTATCAAATTTTGAGGGTAAACACTAATGTGAATGACGGCTATCATATTGACATAATGATTCGAGTGTTCCTTTTCTTTAATCACCTTGATCATTATGTAGTAGCAATAATAAGTTTGACAACTTCATTAGTACGTCACGTGATGCATGCTAATTGTTGTGTTCAATGAACCTATTGGTTTATCTAGTAAGAACGGAGAAAAAAGAGTTGGAAAAAAACGTGCAGGCCCATAACTATAAAGAGAAAGGATCACTACGTATCGACACCAACCACCCGAGCCGCCGCAGAGTATCTAGGAGTTTTTTTTTTCCCAAAAAAAAATATTTGACCGTACTCGTGGCACACCCAAAGCTTCACCGCCAACGCCTAATATGTCTCGCCAGCCTTAACTTTCCCTCTTTTTTGGTACATATGTATTCAATTCTATTTGTAATATGAATATGAACGTGCGTAGAGAAAGTCCAATATTAAAGGAATACAAATAGTAGTATTTGATTTCCGGAGTGCAAATTCAAGTTACTAGTTAAGAGTTAAAAGAGTTTTTAACCCTTCTATTGAATGGTGATTAATTAGCTAATAAGTATTAAATGATGAGAAATACTTCAAATGTTGATTTTTTCTTAAAAAGTATTTATGTGTTTGGATAGTAGCATTCAGAATAATATTATAAGTATTTTAATAATGACTGTGTCAATAAAATAATCTTCTCGTTTTATTTCATGTGTCTTAAATTGATCGAATACAGAGTCATTTTTGTCTAAAGGGTGTTAATTGATATTCCTTTATTAAAAAAAATTATAATTGTGTAGCTAGGAATTTTTTTTAATGTATATATATTATAAGATGAATCCCTTTAACTTCTTTGTAATTTTAATAATTTATATTTTCATCACTTTTAATGAAAATTATAGCTAGGCCATGATGAATAATATACCGCAAAAGACCTTTAAACGTTATGAATTTAATATATCATGCTATTTTTATAAAGTAGTGCTATTAAAGTAAAATGAAGCAAACAAACATAAAAGGTATTCATAAACGATTTGACCTTCTCATATATTTTTACTCAAACGCCCTCCTTCGTGACTCTCATGAACACTTCATAAAAGCACAGCCAAAAAGATTAAACAAATAATGTCACCAAATAAATAGAAAACTTGGAGAAAAAGAAAAAAAGGAAAAAGAAAAGAAGAAAAGGAGAGAGAGAGGTGAAGGGGAGTTTTCTTGTGGCTGAAAAGAAAAAGAAACAGTAAGTGCGGATCTCCCCTTTACATAGTTAGGAGAGCCATATAACCCATACATCTCTATTAGCTGCAGTTTTTGATACCTATATTGACTCTGTCTCCTACTCTCCCTCCCTTCCTATATATACATATTTCTCATTCTTCCTCACCTTCTTTCTTTGTTCTCAGAATTCAATCCCAGAAAGTGAAATCAACAAGCTTCCTTTCCCTGGTAAATTTCTCTGTCAAATTATATGTCTGTTCAAAACTTTCGTTTCATTCATTCAACCTAGCTACCTGGGAGTTGCTACTTTCTACAAAGTTCCAATCTTTTTTCTTATTCTCTACCAAGAAAGTGAGGACAAAAATATCAAGAATTTCCTCCCTTGAGTTATGAATAGGATGATTACTGCTGCTCCTGAACTACTTATCATCATTTTGGAAGTGTTTTCTTGGAAATTTAGAAAAGCTTATCTCAAATTTCTACTCAATCTTCGCTGTTTAAGAAATCATACCTATCTTCTTTTTTTTTAATTTCCACGCGTTCCCATTGTTGTTTGTATATCACTACGTCCAACTTCTTGATTTTCAATTACAGGCAGCTGCCCAATTTTATAAAAAATTTGACATGTTGTACCTTATATGTATTTGCATATTACAGAGTCGAATTACAGCTTCAAGCTAAGTAAAACTCCAGGACATTATGGAAATTTCTGCTTACAAACCTTATGGTGATCCTGAGTTCGAATTACTCATTGAAAGAATTCACCCTCCCAGGTTCATTCAATCAACACATAATATATGTCATAATAATCGATAAACAATTGTTACTTAAGACACATTATCACTTGAGTAAATTTAAATAATTTGGTGTAAACACTTGAAGTACACACATACGTTTTATCATGCTTTAATTTGTATAGAAGGGAAGCTTATTTGTTTCTTGTTTGTTGGCTTTTCAGAGTGTGCATTGATAATGATTCCTGCCGAGACTGCACTATAGTGAAGGTAAGTAAAGATTAAAGAAGAAGCATTAATTGGAAAACTTCTATCATTAGTTATTCGAATAGCAATTGATGTGTTAGATAATGACTTGGTTTGCGTTGTTTTGGCATGAGTGGGGGTACCTACCACTTAAATGGATTCCATCAGAGATTCGAAAAGAACTAACTAAAGAACCCCTACCGTACAAGAGTATAAACCTGAGTTAGCATCATTTAAGTTTATATATTTTTGTTGCGTTAGTGCTTTAAGATTAAACCATGTGGGGATATAGTTGAACAATTCATTGTCACAGAATAGTAGTACTAGTGAGTACCGGACCCTCCACTAGATTAAGGGGATCCCATAGAGGTTCCATCTTACAAGGACTGAGACTGAGAGTATTTGTTGTTGTTTGTGTGTCACAGGTCGATAGTGCGAACAAACACGGTATATTGCTGGAGATGGTTCAAGTTCTAACTGATCTCGACCTTGTGATTTCAAAATCCTACATATGCTCTGATGGTGGCTGGTTAATGGATGGTTAGTTCTCCTTTTCTATATACCTTTCTCATCTCACCAATTTTCTTAAACATCTTTCCCCCATCAAATCAAGAATGAATCAACAGCTGGCCTGAATTTTATAATCCAATATAGAAATGCAACTAACAACTTTCTGATCCATATCTGAGTCATCCGCAACTATAACATTTGTTTTTTCTTGCTTCTTTACCAGTCTTCCACGTGACTGACCAACTTGGGAACAAAATTACTGACGAAAGCCTCATCCACTATATCGAAGAGGTTAGTCTATACTTTCTCTATGCTTCAGTCACTTAAATTAAGTATTTCAAAAACCATATAGTGGATTTTAGGGATAAGGCCAACAAAGCAGTTAATTTGCTCAATTTTCCCTCCTCTTGCTCTTTACTCATTTCATTTTATCAAAAGAAATTGCTGAGCAAAGAAGTATGCTGGCAACTGTTGTCCAAAAGTATAGTCTATGTTTTTTCTTTCAAATTACTAACATTTAACTAGAACAAGCTTAGTGTTTGACAGGCTATTTGTGCTAGTAGAAGAGGGTCCAGGGAAATCCAAACATGCGTTGATAGAAATGTAAGACCAAGGCATGTTTCAATGGAGCACACGGCTATGGAGATGACAGGGATAGATAGGCCCGGACTAATGTCTGAGATATCTGCTGTGCTGGCTGAGTTGGGTTGCCACGTGTCTGCTGCCGTGGCATGGACACATAACAAGCGAGCAGCATGCATTGTCTACGTGGAAGATGAACTGAAGCATGGGCCAATTCAGGACCCCTATCGCGTGGCACAAGTACAGGCCCAACTGGAGAATGTTGTAGAGGCCCACCATTATGATGGTGAGCGACGGAGTGTGAGGCTGGCAGCACCTGCAGCTAGCCAAACCCATACTGAAAGGCGGCTCCACCAATTGATGGCTGCTGACAGAGACTATGAGCAATGTTGTTCCTGTGGTTATGAGTCGAGTGCAGATGATGAAGTATACAGGCAGAAAAAAGGATGTAACGGTACAGAAGTTAAGGTTGAAAATTGTAGGCAGAAAGGCTATTCTATAGTTACTGTGAGGAGTGTAGACAGACCCAAATTACTATTTGACACTATCTGTACCCTAACAGACTTGCAATATGTCGTATTCCACGCCTCCATCAGCTCTTTTGAATCCATTGCCGTTCAGGTAAAATCTATTACTTTTGCCTAACTGCTCCTTAAAGTCCTGGAGGTTCTGCTCCAGACAGGACGGTCCTCATGCTTTGTTTCTAACATTTCTATGTATGCATGAAAATCTCAGGAATACTATGTGAGACACAAGAATGGATGGACTTTGGATTCTGAAAGTGAAAGACGTAGGCTGACCCAAAATCTGATGGCTGCCACTGAGAGGAGAGTATCCCATGTAAGTTTCAAAGGATTGACTAACACAACATTTACAGTATACTTTCTCAATTCAAATTCCCTACTGCCCTACAGAAAGGTACTCGCAATTTGAAGTGACTTATGATTTGTACAGGGATTGAGGCTGGATGTTAGTACTCAAAACAGGGTAGGATTGTTATCAGACGTTACAAGAGTGTTTCGGGAGAACGGACTATCCATAAGCAGGGCCGAGATTGGGATACAAGGCGAAAAAGCAGTTGGCACATTCTATGTAAAAGATGCTTCAGGACAAGCTGTTAACCCAGAAACCTTGGAGACAGTACGAAGAGAAATTGGAGGCACTGTCCTGGTGGTAAATAAATCCTTAGGGAGATCAACTTCTCAACCCACTTCTTCATCAAATACAAGCCCTAGCGTAGGCACTAGCCACAGCAGCAGCAAGCAAGACAAACCTGGTTTCTCGCTAGGGAGCTTGTTGTGGTCTCAGGTTGAGTGGCTTTCTAGCAATTTCAGACCTATAAAATCCTAAGATTCCAACCGGTGATCAGGAGATGCTTGTGTGTTGGCCATCTTATTTGTAAATACATAGCATCATCCCTCTGTAAATAATTAGCAACACTTGTAAATAATGATAGACACATGATACCATATACATAGCTTTGGAGCATAAAACAAGTGCAAGTTCTGAAGTTCAACCAGTGGTGTCTCTATCAACTGCTCCCTCCCTCTTCTAACAGTTGAGTCAAGAACCCCGCCAATTTTCAACAGATTCTAAATTGGGCACTGAAAAAAGGGAAAGCCACATTCCATAAATTTCACTTACCACCTGGCTTAAGCATTAGGACTACTCTAATCAGTGGACTTAAGTAACTGGTTCTAGCTTAGATGATGCTGAAAGGGTCACTAAGCTGGAGGTGACACCTTAACTAAACAAGTGAAGAAGATCAGACTCATTAAACGACTTTTTGATGATTACACGGGTCAATTAACATTGCTTAAGCTTCACAATCAAATTTGGAATTATCTCCTTTGAATAATGCTCATATAGTGAAATAAGTAGGAAGACACCATCAGAATTCTGGTAGACACATCATCAGCATTTAATTACACAAACTATATTGCAAGCCTCGAAGACATCTACTAACAAGGACTAACATATGTGTAGTTGTTAAGCAGCAAGTACACACATAGTTAGTAAGTTATAGGAAGAGAGTATTGTAAAGAGCTTAATTATTTTTTTGTCATTCAAATGGGCATGTCCATTCTGCCTTAATGGAGTATTGTGCAGATGCACAAACTCAACTTTCTTGTTGTAATTTTCTCTTGTTATGCATAAATGGTATTGCCACCATATGGCAGAATCAATTTAAAAAGAAAACTGCATAAGTGTAATAATGGGAGCAACCCAATTGTTATTCATTATGCGTTCTATGTACAAACATATAGTTGAGAATTCTTAGCGCAGAGCGGAGAAAGGAGGATAGGGAACAAGCTATTCACAACAATAAATGAGCAGAAATAACTATATTTAAACCTTACATAAGGTCATGCCACCTCAATGTCATCAATATCCAGCCAATCATTTGATTCTTTGCTATCAGGATTCTGCACATTTTCCTTAACAGAACCACTATGATTGACAGAGCTGATACCACTGGAGCTTTTCCTCAACTGGACCCAATCTCGTGAGTCCTTATCAGAACTGTAATTTACTTTCTTTGAATTTGCGGGCACATCTGAATCATCCTCTTCAAGATCACTGAAGGACACATCCTCATCATTCTCAATGGACATGCCCGTTTTACTGGTACCCATAATTTCTGTGCTTTCTTCCTTTAACCAATCATCAGCATCCTCTTCATCACTCTCCTCTAACTTTATAACCGATGCAGATTGCAGATTTTCATCTTTGCTATTGGTAATAGGCCCTTCAACCACGAGTTTATCAACAGTTTGATTTTCACTAATGACAGGGCGCACATCCTTACCAGAGCCGGAAACTGTAGGTGAAGTGGAAGATTCCACACTAGGCATCTCTTGAACCACATCCATAGAAACAGCAGTGGACGGGACAGCAAGCATCTCCTCATGTTGAGAGCCACTCCTGTCAGTTGGTTCAGAAGTTTCCTTTTTTGACCAATCTTCTTCTATTGGCTTGGTTCGCTTATGTAACTCGTGTGCCAATGAGGCCCTGGCTCTGACAACCTACACACAGGATTAGCATTTTTAGAACCAAAGGTTAATAGCAGCCATTCTCGAGTACGAGGAATCAAGGATTAGTTACCATGCACATAGACCACCTTTTAACAAGGTCACGCTCTGATCATATGCTAACTAACCAAGCATGACCAGTCACTCTACTTCAGTATTGGATTCTTTTTTTCAAAAATAAGTTTCAGTATTGGAGACATGCTCATTATATAGATTGACAGGTTATTGTCTACCTCCCTGCTCATTCACAG
Source organism: Nicotiana glauca (assembly GCA_026770625.1). Taxonomy (NCBI): domain Eukaryota; kingdom Viridiplantae; phylum Streptophyta; class Magnoliopsida; order Solanales; family Solanaceae; genus Nicotiana; species Nicotiana glauca. Next base: position 89,567 of record MU781690.1, read on the forward strand.
GCACACTACTGAATAATACGCGTTTATGGTACAAATTAGGGGGTCCAGGGGGTAACAAGAAGCCCAAGGCAAATCATAGGATGCTCACCAGAAAAATTTGAACAAAACGTAATGCATTAAGAAAAGAAGTACAACCTTGAAGCATTCAACAGTCAAAGAGATGAGAGGATAGAGGAGCATGAGAATTTCCAATCAGCAAAACAGAGGAGAGGAAAATTCATGGTGAAAAGAAAGGTATGAAGATGTTTCGAATAGCTCCCGCGAATGGCCACAATGGCTTCACATGTACAGTAGTGAAGGCCCAAGAATAGTACTGCATCAGAAATAGGATAAAGAATAATCTCTAAGCTCTGATGGCTTGTTCAAATGAAGATGCAATTGGAACAGTAAAAGGAGGTGCAGATTGCGCGCTGTAGAAATACTAGCATCGGTTTAACAAGAAATAAGCTAAAAAGCTTCTCACTGGGGAAAAAGCTTTTCTGACCCATACACATCAGGATAACAACTTCCATGCAGGGTAAGGCTGCATACAATAGACCCTTGTGGTCCGGCCCTTCCTCGGATCCCGCACATGGCGGGAGCTTAGTGCACCGGGCTGCCATTTACACATCGGCATAACAACTTCCATGTACCAAAAAAAAACTGTATAAGAGTTGTTACCTAGAATCAAAAGAGGCCAGGAATTTCTCTAAACCCCATAATTAACCATGATATGTGGTGTTCTCTTAAATCCCAGATTAACTTTTTCTGTTTACGATAGTCCCAACTGTGTCTATTATTTCACAAGGATACTTTTCCCTATGCTCCTTAAGACTTATTCAGCATTCGATTACAAATAGTAACACGAGCTACATAGTAGACAGTGTCAATTGGTGTCACCAACTAATCATAGATGGTAAGTTATGCATGGAATGGCTTCTACTACCTTTGCAGATAAGATTGTTTTTCTTGGTAAAAGAAAAAAAACATCACTTCAACAACAACAACAAATCCAGTGTAATCTCACAAGTGGGGTCCGGGGAGGGTAGTGTGTACGCAAACCTTACCCCCTACCTTCAAGAAGGCAGAGAATCTGTTTCCGGTAGACTCTCAGCTTAGGAAAGGTGTAAAAAAATAAATGGAAATGAGAAATGGAACCATTACATGGCATTACATGCAGTGCCTTACCTGGGGCGTGGATAAAAGTTCGGCATCTTGTTTATCTAGTCTAGGGTGAAGAAGAACAAAGTAAATCTCCCAAAAGCGAGCCTCACTCATGTAACCTGGGCAGAGCTCAATCCTCAAAGAGGCCAGTCTTGGAGCAAGACGTTCAACAGCTAATGCATGCTCTTGTTGTGCATCAGACAAATCAAAATCTACTGTAAAGGGAAAAACCATAAGATAATTGATGTGAGCTAACTGTTTAATATTCCCTTTAAGTTTACACAACGAAGAGTACACATTACTGATTACACAACAACAACACTAGGAGTAGTGATAGCCACGTATATGGAAAGACTTATTGCCATGCATAATACCCAATAGTTTATGAATTAAGGGCTTCAAGATTAGCCAGCAAAGCAAATCTTCATCTTATCAAAAAAGATTAGCCAGCAAAGCAGGGAAGCAGAAAACATGCAATTAGAATATATAAGAGCAAGAATGTATAATATTTATTTGGCTAGTAGGGTAAGAATGTGTAATAGCATGATATATGATAGAAGAGCAAACAATTTGAAAGATCGATCCAAAAGTAGCAGAACATAGTGAATTGGTGTCATCAGCTGACATAAAAACATTAAGTTGTCTGTTGAGTTAAGACTAACCACTCATGTAAATATGCAGAAAAACTACCTCTTCAAGTCCAAGATAAGAAAATTGAAGTGAGAAAGAGAGTCAGCATATATAATTACGTGTCACGATCATAATGGGGGTATTAATAAAAGTTTAGCGCCTTGTTTAGGGTGAATAAGTACAGATATGACCTAAGTCATTGATGAATAAAAGGGCAGTGATGCAAACATCCAAAGGGTAACGTTTCATCATGAGATGCACATAAATAAGCATTTCACCATTTGACCGGTGGACATGCAAAAGATATCTGTGCACAACGCTTGCAACTTTTAACCCTCTACTTTCAAGTAATCAAACAAGCATTACATTTTTTACCGCTATTCAAGTTTTGTTTTTCTTTCTAATTCCATTAAGGACTTGATTCCACACAATTTTCATTTGCTAGGACAATGTTTTACCACTAACCAAGAAGGAGTTCAACCTCTCTGATCCCCTAGTTCAAATTTGAAATACCAAATTATCATACAGTACCACATCAATTAAAAATCTCTTATGCTATGCTTGAGTTTGCACAACCAACATATATATCAGGAACAGATCAGGGCAGTAGTTTTGGAATCCCAGTATACGGGATCCTGCATTAATCAAGTTGAAGCTTCCATCTTTTCTATCTTTCCTGCTGGTACCTAGTAATTGAAATGTTTCAGTTTAAGGCCAGTGTGAATTGATGGGTGATCTTTCGCAAGCTACAAGTCTAATCCGACAATTTAATTTCATACAATCATATTCGGCTAAGAGAGGGAAGTCTTCTCATGCTCCAGCCATCTTTTCAATCTCTGATTTCTTCTTTCGTGAGCAACGCCCCCCCCCCCCCCCCCCCCCC
>MU781690.1:92353-104614 GCA_026770625.1 Nicotiana glauca
TAAGAGTAGCACTAGAAGGTTTGATCTAGAGCATTGAAGTGAGTATTAAACCGCAGCGAAAGTATGAAAGGGCAGGTTCAAGTAGAAAATGAAAAAGGGAAAAGACACCTTCGTCGTCTTCGTCGTCGAGCAAAGGGAAATCCAACCAGGTTTCAGGATGCATAGCAATGTCCCTCACAAAAGCTACTACTTCCTCAGTAACACCTACTGCACCTCTACCTTCTTCTTCCTCCTCCTCTGGTCCCAGTTGCAGTAAGTTGGATGCCATTTTGGTAATTTCGGAGACAGGGATATTCTTCGACAGCTTTGATATTCCAGTCTTGAATCTGCCGCCGATTTCAGCAATATCGCTCCGCAAACCCGCGATCCCTGCCGGGTCGGATTCTTCGTCATTCGAATTACGATTCGGTTCTGAATTCGGATCCTCTAACGGTTTGTAGGGCTCGGATTGAGGCGGTGGGGCTAGGAATGAAGCCACTCCCCAAAATTGACGGGTTAGGGTTTTGGTCAGCTCTGAGATGTCCTCCTTGACGCCGCGTGATGGTGATACTGGCGATGATGATGAATCATCTGTTTGTTGCTTCTCAACAGTGGAGTGATCGTGATTTGGATGTGAAACGACGTCGTTTTCATCATCCTCGTCAAGTTTGAGTGTGTTGGCGATAGATCGAGCAAACCATGACATTGTAAGATCACGAACTGAGAAATGAGGGAAACTTTCACAGGCCGCCGGCGAAGACTATTTGGTTTGGACAGTTGAGAACTTCGCAATCTACAAGCAAATAATAGAAGAGCTCAAGGACAGATTAGCAAGACTCAATTACGTCGTCGTTTAGTGGGCCACCTATACGAGCCCACTTGGCTACTTAGCCAAAAAGAATGGAGCATTTGCATTTATACCTGTTTTTTGTGTCACGTTCTAATTTGTACCTATTTTACAAAAAAAATTACAAGTATACCCGCTTTTTCGCATAATTTCAGCATACGGGGCTGAAGTAGTAAAGTTAATCACGCAAAATTTCAGCATTCTAGTAGCCGGGCCTCAAGTTCAGCTCTAGAGCTGAAGTTTTTGTTTTGTAACTGGCGCACTTCAGCTATCGAGCTGAAGTTTTTATTTTATAACTAACAAACTTCAGCTCTAGAACTGAAATTTTTGTTTGTAACCGGCAAACTTCAGCTCTAGAGCAGTTGAAGTGAACAACACCTCCTGCTGCAGCCGAGATATACACAACTGCCCTTTGCTTAGGTTCTGCTACATACGAAATGCCAACATACGCTGCATATCCTCCAATACCTACATATTAATTGAATTAAGCTCATATAGATAGATATATTAATTACGTTAATTAGTAAAGACAGGTAATTTTCGTGTTTTATGAGTTGGTACCAAGAAGTCTAGTGTAATACGACAATTTTAAAACCCTATCGTCGAAGCGATTGATTTTTCTTAGAAATTGAGGATATGCAAATTATTTTGTTTAAATTATCTAATAAACATATTTATGGCAATCATCCCCTAAACTAAAGTTCCATAGCAGCACCTGAAGAAAGAAGAAGAAGAAGAAGAAAACGAAGAAGGAGAAGGAGTAGGAGAAAGCGGGCTGAAGTTATTTAAAAAGTGAGTATAAATTAAAATTTTAAAAAAAAATAGATATAGGTTAAATGGGCGCGACCAAATAGGGCGCCCCGTGTAATTTTTACAAAAATAATTGGTGTTGCTTCAAAATTATGAAAAACCTTGTTTTGAAAAAAAAAAATGAAAAATTAATCAAACACTTCATAAAATAAAAAGCAGAGTTCGTTTGGATAATAGTTGTTAAATTTGGAAAAATGACTATTTGAGTCGAACTTCATTTAGACATAAATTTAACTTGGAAAGAAGGGAAGACAAGTTTTGCTAGTGAAAAAGGAAAATCATTATGTCAATTGAAATACTCTTCAAATCAAATTTTTTACTTCAAATTCTCTATTCAAGTTGAAGTTAAGATAATGGACAAAATTATAAAACAAATACTAATGGTCTTTTGCACTCTAAAAAAAAGTTTCTATTTTATAAACACACCATTTCCCTTTTTTACAACTGTGGCTCCAGTTTTTCTTTGGCATGTGGCATTCCCTTATCCAAAACAGCAAATAGAAGGCGATCATTTTCTCTCTTTTTTCTTTTCGTTGGTTTTTCCCCCAAGTAAAATGAATCACTAGTTGATAGTACGTCATTCAATCATTTTGCATATTTTGTGCGAACTGCTGCTACAACAATAATAATCCAGTAAAATCTCATAAGTGAAGTCGGAAAAGAATAGAATGTACCTTACCCCTACCCCGGAGGCAATTTTGTGCAAACCAGATGAAAATAAATAGATACTTCAATTCACTTAGTAATTCATATGTGAAAATAATGACAACTTTGTAATTATAAACATACGTTTTATCAACTTTGAATTGAGATATGCCCTCCAAAATATAATATTATTCACTTTTAATGAACAATTTTATCAATCAAAGCCAGAATAAAATTTTGTACTTGATCAGTACGAGCTATATTTAATCTCTGTCTTAACACTTCATGCAATTAGTTGTTCTCGTATTAATTACTGTTGGGATATATACTATTAACCATGGGTTTGGTTTAGATATAGTATTTATTATGAAACAATTGTTTATTCAGTTTTAATAAAGTTTTAAATAGATCATATATTAGTCTGTGTCCTTTGCTTATATAGTAGATGATTTAGTGTATAGAGTTTAGCTTATACACGGAAGATTAAATCATCGGTTCTTATAAGTATAAAGTTTGAGTTCACAATCTAATGATGGAATTGGACAAACCATCAGGAATGATTGTAGCACAAGATTAAATATAATTTATCTTGATTATGGGAATGGTTTAATTCCAACTTCTTGTGCTAGTACATTTTGTATGTATTGAACGGACCAGGTAGAGATAAGTATTTTATACTGACTTAATAAAATAAACTCTCTAGCCATTAAATGTACTTATACTCTTAATCTTGATATAATTATTATTAGCTGTGTATATTATTATTGTTTTGATTTATTAAAAGGCGAGATTCTTTCGTGGGTCAATATGCCTGGTAAATTGGATAATAATAATGTACATTGGCGAAGTAATAGTTAGTTGATGGAATCCATGTCTCGGTTTAGAGATTGATGATACACCTTTATGAAAGCTTATAAGTTTTCATGTGTAAACCCGGCCGGTGGATTTTGTATCCGACACATGAAATAAGTTAAGCGAAAGTCTAAAGGAAATAATCAATAAATTAAATCGTCAGTAATTTAATTTAATTGATTAGTATCTGAATCTTAACATGGGGAGTTAAATAAGATTTAATGGATGAATTTCGAAATTGAATAAGGAGTGCAATTACGAATTTTTAGTGGAATAATTTGTAATTAATTATGGTGGATATTAATTTCGAAAATTACAAATTAATTCCATAATTGGAAGCCTTGTTAATTAAATTCTGTGGTCCCTATTGTGCCTAAATAATAGGAAATAAAGGAATCCTTTTTCTGGTGGAAAGGAAAACCTAACAGGTTTTGGAAAAGGGTTTTAACCCTTAAAACTTGTGCTATAAATACATAAGGTTTTCCACATAGAGGAAAGAGAGAGAGTGGCCGAAATTTTCAGCCCTTTTTCCTAGAAAATTTCGCCCACACGAAATTACTATTTCCGGGTATTATTTGGGTAACACAGTAGAAGACCGTGGAACGTTCGAGGATCACGATTGCGCGGTGATGGAGATTTCATTGAAAAGTTATGGAATTGAAGGCTCACGTGATAAACGAGTTTTGCTCACGCTTCAAGAGGTAACCCGTGAAATCCCGTTTATACTAGTTGTCTAGATTACATGTGATTTTGATACTGGGGTTGCTTCCGCTGCTTATTATAATCCATCAATTACTTCAATAAAGCTCGATGAAAGCAAGATGGAGTTGTCACATTTATGCTTTCAAGTTTCAACACACTCATTTTCATAGACGATCTTCCCTAGCATTTAGCAGTGAACCAGACTCAACATTTTTATTTAATTCAATTGTGATTTAGGAAGCGCATGCAGGAGTAAGGCTGCATACATTACATCCTCCTCAGATTTTACTTGTGAAAATTTACTAGATTGTTATTGTTGTGATTGAGGAAGGATTCAAACAGTAGATGACACCTTGATCGCGTCTTACTTCTTTGGTAGCTGTAAATCTAATTGAAAAACTCGTTAAGTCATCCTCAAATTTTACAAGTATTTATCCTAATAAAGCTACTAATCGTAAAACAAAAATGTATGTACTAAATAGTCTGAATATAATTGGAAATCTCGTTTGGCCGACCTCAAACTTACAAAATTTGACCTATAGGCATTAGTCCCATTGAAAATGAGCAAGATGAGAAAATAAAAATATCTGCAGTAAATTTTCAACGATGAATGGCTCAAGAAATGACAATTAGTAATTTGTTTGCTTTTTGACCGCTGATATTTGATTACTGGAAATCTGTTTTGTGTTTATCCGTTATTATATGTAATTGACAAACCATCCAGATTATGTCCATTTCATATTCGTGATTAACATATTAGTAAAACAAAATAATTCAACAAGGGGTATATTATTTTTCTGTACTTATATCTGTAACGACCTGGCTGGTCGTTTTGAGAATTAGCGTCCGTACGACGGTATAAGGTCTCGAGCAGCTTCGCATTATGTATTGTGACTTGCGTGTGTAGTCGAGTTCGATTTTCGGATGATTCAGGGTCAATCTGAAAAAAATGATTCTTGTTTTAGAAGCTTTTGCGATAAGAGTTGACCGGAGTTTTGATTTTTGTGTAGAATACTTCGAAATTGCATTTTGGTGATTCCAACGGCTTCGCATAGTGATTTTGGACTTAGGAGTGCGTCCGAATTTGGATGTGATGACCCAAAAGATCATCACTTATTTTAGAAATAAATTCTGCGTTCCGAGGCCTTAAAAACCTCTTTCTGTCTCACCTCGATTTGTGTGCGCAGTCTGGACGCGTAGCCGAAAAGCCATTATGTAAAAATCTGTAAAAAATGATGAGTTTTACCTTTAAAATAAACCTAAGTTGACTTCGGTCAATATTTTGAGTAAACGGACCCCGATCCATGATTTGACGGTCTCGGAGGGTCTGTAAGAAAATATGGGACTTGGGCGTATGCCCGGAATCGAATTCCAAGGTCCCAAGCCCGAGAAATAAATTTTTGAAAGAAATTATTTTGTTGAATTAGTTATGAAGTAAAGAAAAGAATTTATGTTTGAAACCAATGGTATCGGGCCCGTATTTTGGTTCCCGAGCCCGGTATAGGTCTTATATATGATTTGAATCGAACCTGTGAAATTTGGTAGGAAATGGACTTGAAATGACGTGAATCGGACCTTATTTGAGAAAAATTGGAAAATTTGATGTTCTTAAGTAATTTCATGATTTTGATGCTAAATTAATAGTTGTTGATGTTATTTTAGTGATTTCAATGCACGGGCAAGTCCATATGATATTTTTATGTTGGTGTGCATGTTTGGTTTGGAGCTCTGAGGGCTCGGATGAGTTTTGGATAGGCCATAGAGTGGAATTTGGACTTAGGGTGTTGCAGATATGAACTGGTGTGTTGCAGGCCTGCAGGCTTCGCATTTATGAAGCCTGGCTCGCAAATGCGAGTACTATGTCGCAAATGCGAAAGAGCCCAGGCCAGCATAACCTCGCAAATGCGAGGAATTCATCGCAAATGCGATGTCCCCAACTGAGGCATGTCATCGCAAATGCGACAGAATTATCGCAAAAGCGACTTCGCAAATGTGAAAGCCACTTCGCAAATGCGATCACAACAGACTTCTGGGTTCGCAATTGCGATACCTGCAACCTGTAAATTCATAACTTAGACGCATTTCAATCATTTTTCACACTCTTTCAAAATCAAAGCACTCTTGGGCGATTTTTCAAAGACAACTTCTCTTCCTAATCGATTGTAAGTCATTTCTAACTTGTTTTCTTCAATCTTTAACATCTTTTCACATGATTTCAACTCAAAATCAATGATTTTCATAGGGGAAATTGAGTGTTTTGGGTACAACCTAGGTTTTTTAAATTTTGGAGATTTGGACCTCGATTTGAGGTTCGATTTCAAAACAAATTATATAATTGGATTTTGGTCCGAACCTCGGGTTTTGACCACGTGGGCCCGGGGGCGATATTTGACTTTTTGGGGAAAACTTTAGAAAACTTATTTTTATGCAATAGAATTGATTCAACTAGTATTTATTGATGTAATTAAGTAACCTGTGGCTAGATACGGGCGAATTGGTGGTGAAATCAACAGGTAAAGCGATAGTTGAGACCTAAATTGTGTTCGTGGCATCGAGGTAAGTGTTTGGTCTAACCTTCGCTTGAGGGATTCAGAGTCGAGTCCTATTTGCTATGTGATATTTGTTGAATACGACGTATAGGCATGGTGACGAGTATCTATACGTTGGTGTCAAGCAGGTTCGTAGGTCTAATATCATGATTATTATGACTTCGTTGTATTGTTCATGCCTTTGGTGATGATTTCTATTGTTGGGCAAAGTTTATGGATGAAATAGCGATATTTGAATATTAAGGAGCGCTAGCTTAAGTTGTATAATGAAATGTAAAAGTATAAATGGTAATTGAACCTTTTAAAGCATTGGCTCAAGTTGTGAAGTGAGTTGTGAAGTAAAAGTGAAAAAGAGAAGAGAATCATTATAGTGCCTCCCTTGCTGGAATATTGTTGCTTTTAATGCTATCTCCCTTGCTGGGATGTTGATGTTTTTGTTGTTGTTCCCTTGCCGAGACTTAATTGTTGAACTATTATTTCCTTGCCGGGATTCTTATTGTAATTTCATTTATTTCCTTGCCCTATTGCTTGTGATTGGTGTTTGGGTAAGGAATAGTGTTAAAGCACGAAGGATGATGCCGTTTATTATTTTGGTGAGAGAGTGTTAAAGCACGAAGGGTGATGCCGTGTATGATTTGTGAGGAAGAGAGTAAAGCACGAAGGGTGATGCCGTGCCGCACGATGTACAGTTTCGTACTGATTCTATTGATTATATGGTGAGGACGAGAGTAAAAACACGAAGGGTGATGCCGTGCAATTTATATTGATTCATTGGTAAGGACAAGAGTAAAAGCATGAAGGGTGATGCCGTGCACTTATTGATTCCTGATTCTTGCTGATAAATGAGATATGGTGTTCCTCTTATTTACCCGTTATCTTTTTATTCTTAATTGATATTTCTCCGCAGCATGTTTCCCCTTTCCATACTTGATTGTACATTATTGTTCTTCTTTACCGCTGTATATGGTTTTACTGCACAAGTTTATCTGGTAGTCTGGTCCTAGCCTCGTCACTACTTCGCCGAGGTTAGGCTAGGCACTTACCAACACATAGGGTCGATTGTGCTGATACTACACTCTGCACTGTGTGCAGATCCCGGAGCAGCAACTTTTGGACCTTAGCTTAGGTGGCTGCCTTCAGTCCATACGGAGATCAAAGGTAGTCTTGCAGGCGTCCGCAAGCCCTGGCGTCTCCTTCCATCCATTCATCATATTTCATTTACGTATTTCAGAAACAGTGCATTATTTATCTTTCAGACTTTGTCTGTAGTACTCTTAGACTGTCTGTGAAGTTGTGACACCACTTCTAGCTAGTCGTTGTTTAAACAGTTGTATTGGATATACTCAGATAGTTTTACGGTTTTCTTCCGTTTGTTTTAAATTCGATGTCTATAAGTCATTGCTTCATAATTGTTAAAGGATTAAATTGGGAAAAAGGTAAATTGTTCAAACAGTCGGCTTGCCTAGCTTATATTAGTAGGCGCCATCACGACTTCCGAGGGTGGAAAATTCAGGTCGTTACAAGTTGGTATCAGAGATCTAGGTTATATGGGTCTCATAGTTGATAGACAAGCTTAGTAGAGTCTGAGGGATCGGTACGGAGACGTCTGTATTTATCCCCTAGAGGATACAAAGTTAGGAAAAATTTCACATCTATTCTTTCCTGTCATGCAGTTTTGTTTTTCAATGCTAATTGAACTTCTACTCTGTTCTTTCGCAGATGGCGAGAACACGCGCTTCCTCATCCACTGACCAGCAGCCCGAGCCCCCAGCTGCAGCTCCCACGTGGGGCAGAGGGCGAGGCCAAGGCAATGCTAGAGGCCGAGGTAGGGGCAAAGCTCAGCCCAGAGCAACAGCACCAGCAGCAGAGCCTCAGGTTGACTTTGATGATGAGGTTCCGGCCCCGACAGTTCCGGTGAGCCCATCTCAGGTCCCGGAGGGGTTCATTGCTACCCCAGTACTCCAGGATGCTCTAGTCTGTTCCAGTGGGCTTTATGGAGAGTGTCACCCGTACAGAGTTGCTTCATGTAGCACCAGCCGTCTCTCAGGCTGGAGAAGGAGCCCAGACTCCTGCTACTCGCACTCTGGACCAGGTGTCTCCCCAGTTTCAGACTCCAGCTGCTCAGCCAGTTGGATCAGTTCAGCCAGGTATGGTAGCTCAAACCGTGATGGAGCAGCTATGTCTGCCGATGCTTTGTGGAGGTTGGACAAGTTCACCAAGCTCTTCACTACTACTTTCAGCGGTGCATCTTTTGAGGATCCCTAGGATTATCTAGACAGCTGTCATGAGGTTCTCAGGAACATGGGGATAATGGAGACCAATGGGGTTTATTTTGCTACTTTTCATTTATATGGATCCGCCAAGACTTGATGGAGAGACTATTGTTTGGCTAGACCAGCCGGATCACCAGCTTTGACTTGGGAGCAGTTTACTCAGCTATTTTTGGAGAAGTTTCTCCCTATCACTCAGAGAGAGATCTATCGGAGGCAGTTAGAGCGTCTCCAGCAAGGTTCTTTGACTGTTATTCAGTACGAGACCAGATTCATCGACTTGGCCCGTCATGCTCTTATCATACTTCCCACCGAGAGAGAGAGGGCGAGGAGGTTCATTGAGGGACTTATCCAGCCTATTCGACTTCAGATGGCCAAGGAGATGGGGATTGAGATTTTTCTTCAGGAGGCGGCCAATGTGGTCAGAAGAGTTGAGATAGTTCTATCACAGGGAGGTGGTTAGGGGTCTGACAAGAGGCCTCGTCATTCAGGCAGATTAAATGGTTGCTCATCTAGGGGCCATCCTCTTAGGCCTTTTCAGTTAGCACTTCAGGTTTCTCACGGTGCTTCAGGTGGTCGTGGTTCCGATATGCAGTATTTTGATCAGCATTCCTACAGTGCACCGTCGCTCCAGAGTTTTCGGGGTGGTCATTCAGGTCGTCAAGGTCAGCAGTCTCAGCAGCCGAGAGCTTGTTATACTTGTGGTGATATGGGTCATATTGCTAGGTTTTGTCCTCGAGCATCGAGAAGCTCTCGTTATCAGGGTTCTTGTGCCATGGTTCAGGCACCGAGTGTTACACAGCTCGCTCAGCCAGCTAGATGTGGGGGTAGAGGTGCTAGAGGTGGAGGTAGAGGTATTAGAGTTGGAGCTCAGGCCACTAGAGGTGGAGACCAGCCAGCAGCAGTCCGTCCCAGAGATGTATTTTAGGGTGGTGGGCCCCACCCCCGATGTTATGGTCTTCCAGCCAAGCCCGAGGTTAAGGCTTTCGATGTAGTTATTACAGGTACTATTCTGGTTTGTAGTAGAGATGCTTCTGTTTTATTTGATCCAGGATCTACATGCTCCTATGTGTCATCTTATTTTGTGACGTACCTGGTCATGCCTAGTGATTCTTTGAGTGCTCCTGTATATATGTCTACACCGGTGGGTGATTCTATTGTGGTAGATCGAGTCCATCAGTCATGTATAGTTGTGATTGAGGGTCTTGAGGCCCGTGTGGATTTACTTTTTCTGGACATGGTTGAGTTTGATGTCATATTGGGGATGGACTGGTTATCACCTTACCCTGCTATCTTGGACTGTCATGCCAAGATTGTGACCTGTCGGGTTTACCTCGTTTGGAGTGGAGGGGGACTCCTGGTCTTTCTACCCGTAGTGTTGTCTTATACATGAAGTTTTGGCATATGGTCGAGAGGGGGTGTTTGGCCTATTTGGCCTATGTTCGTGATTCTAGTGCTGAGGTTCCTTCTATTGATTCTGTGCCTGTTGTTCGTGAGTTTCCTGAGGTATTTCCTTCAGAACTGCCGGGTATGCCACCCGATAAGGAAAATAACTTCTACATTGATTTGGCTCCGGGCACTCAGCCCATTTTTATTTTGCCGTATTGTATGCCCCGCCTGAGTTGAAAGAGTTGAAAGAGCAGTTGTAAGACTTTCTTGAAAAAGGCTTCATTAGACCTAGGTACTCGCCTTGGGGTGCACCAGTGTTGTTTGGTAAGAAGAAGGACTGATCGATGAGAATGTGTATTGATTACGGGCAGTTGAACAAGGTTACAATCAAGAATAAGTACCCATTATCTAGGATTGATTATTTGTTTGATCAGCTTCAGGGTGTAGAGGTATTTTCGAAGATTGACTTGAGATCTGGCTACCGTCAGTTGAGGATTAGGGAATCCGATGTCCCTAAGACAGCCTTCCATACTCGGTACATGCATTATGAGTTCTTGGTGATGTCAATTGGGTTGACAAATGTCCCAGCAACTTTTATGGATTTGATGAACCGAATGTTCAGGCCTCACTTGGAGGATTCATTCGTAATAGTCTTCATTGATGATATTTTGATCTATTCTCGCAGCCGGGAGGAGCATTAGCAGCATCTTAGAATGGTTCTTCAGACTTTGAGGGATAGTCAGTTGTATGCCAATTTTTCGAAGTGCAAGTTCTGGTTGAGTTCAGTTGCATTCCTGGTTCATGTTATATTTTCAGAGGGTATTCAGTTGATCCAAAGAAGATTGAGGCAGTCGAGAACTGGCCTAGGCCAGCATCAGCTACAGAGATCCGGAGTTTCTTGGGTTTGGCAGGCTACTATCGTCTGTTTGTAGAGGGGTTTTCATCTATCGCAGCCCCGATGACTAGGTTGACCTAGAAGGGTGCCTAGTTCAGGTGGTCAGACGAGTGTGAGGTGAGCTTTTAGAAGCTCAAGACAGCTTTGACTACGTCACCAGTATTGGTTTTGCTGACAGGTTTAGGGCCTTATACAGTTTACTATGATGCATCTCATATTGGACTTGGTGCGGTGTTGATACAGGATGGAAAGGTCATTGCCTATGCTTCGCGACAGTTGAAGATTCATGAGAAGAACTATCCAGTTCATGATTTGGATTTAGCAGCCATTGTCCATGCGTTGAAGATTTGGAGGCATTATCTATATGGCGTGGCATGTGAGGTGTTCATGGATCACAAGAGTCTGCAGTATTTTTTCAAGCAGAAGGAGATAAATTTGAGGTATAGGAGGTGGTTGGAGCTATTAAAGGACTATGATATCACCATCTTATATCATCCGGGAAAGGCTAATGTGGTGGCCGATGCTTTGGGTAGGAAGTCAGCCAGTATGGGCAATCTTGCTTATATCTGGTTGGTGAGAGACCGCTTGCTTTGGATGTTCAGGCCTTGGCCAATCAGTTCGTAAGGTTGGATGTTTCGGAGCCCAGCCATGTGTTGGCTTGCACCGTCGCTCATTCTTCATTATTGGAGCATATCCGAGATCAGCAGTATGATGATCCTGATTCGTGCGTCCTTAGAGACACGGTGCAGCATGGAGGTGCCAAGCATGTTACCTTAGGAGATGATGGAGTTTTGAGATTGCAGGGTCGAGTTTGTGTGCCAAATGTGGATGGACTTCGAGAGTTGATTTTAGAGGAGGCCCATAGTTCCCGGTACACTATTTATCCAGGCGCCGCAAAGATGTATCAGGATCTGGGCAGCATTATTGGTGGAGAAGAATGAAGAAGGATATTGTTGCATATGTGACTCGGTGTTTGAATTGTCAACAGGTTAAGTACGAGCATCAGAGACCTGGTGGTTTGTTCTTGAAGATTGAGATTCCGGAGTGGAAGTGGGAGCGTATCACTATGGACTTCGTTGTTGGACTCCCACAAACTTAGAGGAAGTTCGATTTAGTGTGGGTCATTGTTGATAGGCTGATCAAGTCAGCACATTTCATTCCAGTGGCAGTCTCTGTGAGCACGTGATTTTTGCCCTATGATAATTACTCCCAAAAATTCAAAACAAAAATTGTTAGTTTTATTGTGTGCAATTTTGTGAATTTTTCGTGATATTTTTAGTAATTGTTAGCATGTGTGCGTGCGCGTTTGTTGTTTAAATTAAA
>MU781690.1:106568-129704 GCA_026770625.1 Nicotiana glauca
AAAAATATGTTTCATTTAAATTTAGGATTAATAAAGTGGTTGTTTTATAAAAAATGAAAATCACAAAAAATAGCGTACTTGGCATTTTTAGTGTTTAGTTTCAAATTTTATGATTTTTTCTTTTAGCTTGGTGTTTAATTATTTGTGGTAATTATTACTTAGAGTTAATGGTATTTTATAAGGTAATTTTGGCTTATAATTTAATTAGGATTTTTAGTTTTAATTTTAGGAAATAAAAGAAAAAGAAAAGAAATGAAGGAAGTCAGAATTGGGCCAAAAATCCCAAGCCCAATCAAAATCACCCCAGAACCCGGCAAAATTGGCCCAATAAATGCCCCATCCAGTCTAAAGTGATTAAGCTTCTCAACCTATCCAAACGACGTCGTTTTTGTCACACTTGATCTGAACCGTCGATCTCATTAGATCGAACGGTTCAGTCCGTCTTCAGCATCAATGAAACGACGTCGTTTCAAGTCGATTAATCTCAACCATCGAATCATTTTGATCGAACGGTCCAGTAAGATTCTCACGACCTGACCCATTATGCCCAGGACTGATCCAGTCCCCCACTTAGCCAAAATGACTCCGTTTTATTTAAGTGATTTAATCCAAACCGTTGATCTCAGTTGATCCAACGGCTTGGGTTAAATATCACATCTCGTATATAACCTTCCAACCCAACCCAGCTCCCCTTCAGACCCCCCCACTCGTCTCTCTCAAACCCTCAGAGACCAGCATCATCCTCCGCCTTACACCGCCCCACTCCGCCTACCGGAAATCACCTCACAGCGGTTCCGGTGGTCCAATGACCCCCAAATTTACACCAGCTCTTCACCTCAACCTTCTCATCCCCATGCCATCCTCAGCTTCCTTCAAATCCCACCCCAACTTATCGAATAATCGAAACAGTATCCACATCTCCGCCGTATCCGGCGGCACCACCTCCGATGGCCACCAAGTTAACACCCTAGCCTCGCCTCCACCTCATCTTCCCGAATATCCAAACCCCTATCCTCGAATAACACCAGAATCCTTCGAATATTCATTTGAAGGGATGAACCCTAGTGCCGCCACAAAATTCCTCGGTGGTGGCGCCACCTCCCCTTGACCCCAAACTAACACCAAATGACTACCAGGCCTCCCTCACCCCAAATCCCGTATCATTTTCCTTCAAACGTCTCTGGAACGATTTGAATATCGGATCAAAGGTTCGAGCCCAAAGAGCCTAAAATAAAATTATACAGGCAGGGTCAAGGGTTCACTTTCATGAAGTCTTAGGACCAATTACATCGCGAAATGATGTCCTCCACCTGTTCTTGATAAAGAACAGATGAGGGACATCATCTTGCGGTGTAATTGAGAAGGTCGAATAGCAGTTTCAAGTTCAGCCAGTAAGTCCTTAGTGTTATTTTCAACATTTTTCTTTTTCATCTTTTCAAGTCTTTTCTTCTCCTTCTTCTTTGCTGTGATTAAAGTTTGACTGTGGAATATGAATTAGGTCATAGTGAGACTATTAATTGTGTTTGATTTAGTTTCTAGTTTTTGTGAATATTGATAGTCAAAATATTAGAAATAACTTTAAATTACGGACCTTTTTCAGTGTGATTTGCTTTCTGATTATGATAGATAATATTAGATTTGAATTAGTTAATCTTTAGAATGGATAAATCAGATTTCAAATAGGTGAATTGTTTGGATTTGAACTTTGGACCCTTTTAGTCATTTGGACTCCAGAGTCTGCCTGAGCCATTTGAGGTTCAGGGAGGGTTCAGTCCACGGGTTTGAAAGCCACTATTTGATTGACCTTGGGTCAATTTTACCCATGCCTGGATCCGGCTGCTGATAAGTATAAAGAGTATTAACAGGGGGTTTTTAGGATAGTTTGGAAATTGGGATGAGAGGTATGAATAATTGATTAAGGGCTGCTGAATAATTAAAGTCTGTTAATGGACTGAATTGAGACAATTTTTAAGTGGGAATGAAAAGATAATAGACAACTGATAATGGAGATTGCACTTATGCTGATTTTAGGGGGCTGAAATAGGCACTATTGATTAAATCAAAAGGCACTAGGATAATGGGGTAATTGAAAATTGAAAAGGTAAGATTGATAGTGATAAGTGCACTAATTGTAGGCCTATTTAAAGGCTGGAAAATCAGAAAGAAAGGGGGACTAAAAAAAATGAGTATTGAGAGAGAGTAGTTGAAGGAAACATTCTGAAAAGAAATTTTTTTTTAATAGAACACATGAAGCATTTTGAAAAGATTCTAGTTGCTATGGTTTCAGAGGTCTATTGGGTTGATTCGAGTGGTTTTTGGTCTCAATTGAGTCATTGTGGGTCATTATTGGGTGCTGTATTGCTAAGATTTTTCCTGGTTTTTTGTAAAACTATTTTGGTTCGAAGTCACTCCAATTGTTGCTGTGTTGACTGGCTGGATTCTAGTAGTTGTTGTTTGTTCCTGACCCTTCCTTGTTTCTGTTTGATTTATACTCCAGGTACATGTTTCAAACCATCTCGATGTAAATGTGGAAGTGGAAGTGGAAGTGAAATAAAGCATGATCATATTCTCTGCTTCAATATGTATTCACTTGAATGATGTTGGATAATTAGCTATATTCTAGTTAATGTGTGTTTATCTGAAATAGTTTAGGCTCAATTTGTAATAACATAGAATATAGGTATATGAACTGTTTAATTAGGATTGCTTCTATTGATTTGAACCATTTGTATTCGTAATGGACTGATGGACTGATAAAACTGGAAACTATTTGTTTAAATTTGTTTTTGTTATGTAGTTCAATATTTGAAATCAGAATACTTGCTGAAACAGGAAATCATTTCGAGGTTTATGTGTATTAACAGTTGAAAACAAATGAGTTGAAATGAGTTGTGTATTAACAGGAAATAACGTCTTCTCATTAATGATTACAATAGCTTAGCTCTGAAATCACAAACCACTTGAACGCTAACTTAGTAATGTTAGTTGAGTTAATTCAAAGATAATTAGTCCGCTTTGTGTAGTAAAATCATTGTTTTCAGCTTGTCTTTCACCTAGTGGTATCTAAGAATCCACCAGTAGTTCAATATGTGCTTGGTGACTTTAATTCCTTATTAGTCCTTATGTGCTAAATAGGTTAGAATATAAAGTGAATAAGTTTTGTTGATACAGATTGAGTTTTAGTCGATTTCAATATGATATCATTTGTCAAGATGTTTGAGTTGGCTATTTTCTTATCTTTTAGCAGTAGATATATTTTGTCATACGACATTTCACTGTACTGCTATATCACGTAATCTCTAAGGAGCATGATTAATGAACATTGTAGTTTGCTTTTGGCTTTTGAATTATTTAAAATTGCCATAGTTACGGGTACGGTTCCCATATCGAAATTCGAATTAGCTTTAAATATGAATATCTTTAATTCATTTGGTAAGAGTAGATTCGAGGCGTGTCGTGTCAAACACAACCTCAATTGCATGGCCCCCGTTTTATTTAAATGAACAATTGATCCTTAGATTCCGAAGTGTGCCATTTAGCAAATTCCATGGCTCTCGCAAAGTCCAAACGCGTAGTTGCTTTAGGCGCGTGTTTAATAATGTTACCTTCTTAAACTCGGGTGCACATTTCTGTGACCCAAATCCAAATCCCAACAAAGTTAAAATATGTCAAAAATCACGGGTGCATTTATGTGACATGGTTCGAGACGTGTTTTAACGATGTTGCAATTCTCTTTAAAATATGAATAAAAGCGGTTGAAAAGTTAAAATTTGCACATAGGTTCATAATTGTATAAATCAGACAATTAAGCCAGATATGACAGTTGAGCGACCGTTCTAGAACCACGGAAATCGGGAGTGATTAACCCCTTCTCCCGGGTTAACAGAATTCCTTACTCGGATTTCTAGTGCGCGACTGTAATACAGAGTCAAACCCTTTTCTCGATTCGGGATTCAAACCGGTGACTTGGGACACCATAAATCTCCCAAGTGGCGACTTTGAATCTTTTAAAAATGTAATCCCATTTCGATTGTCACTTCAAGTTGGAAATAACTCCCTTTATTATGCCCTTCCGGGGGTGTAGTAGGTGAAAAGGAGGTGTGACAGCTCTGGCGACTCTACTGGGGATAGTAACCCAGAACCACTGGTTCAGGGTTAGAAATTTGAGCTTGAAATAATTATTGTATTTGGCTTATTTATTATCTGATTTTTATTTGATGTTTTGGCTTAAATGTGCTAAATGTTGCTTTTTACCGCTTTGATAATTTTTGAACTGTGTATATAAACTGCCTTCTCACGCACCCCCTCTGAGTCTTCTTGAAATTAAAATTGGGCATTTGCTTGACATAGCCCGCTTTCTTTGAGATAGCCGAGGTGCTTGGCACCTGGTGAAGGATTTTAGTCACACATGTTTTAGGCGGGGAGCACCACCAGTTAAGCCGGAAAGCAATGCTACCGGTACGCTGACCCTCCATGGCTCGAGTTGTCCGCTCGAGTAAGCCAGTCTAGATACTCTTTCCAATAAGATTTGAACCTAGATGAACAAACCTCATGCCGGATATCCCTAGTAGGTTCGCTTTATTTGCATTATGTGCATTTGACCTTGGAGACTGAACACAGGGGTTGGGTTTGTCTAGGACAGGTGTACCCGAGACGAAAGACCATCCTGATGCATCTTACTTGCTATTTGTGCATTCATTTGCTTCGGGGTTGCATGTTGACCGGCTTTTAAATAATGAGAAAAAAAAAGGAAAAAGAAAAAATATTTTTAGAAAAAAAAAGGAATAATTTTTTTTAGGGAAAAATCAGGATTTAAAATGATAGCAAAGAATTTTCTATTTTCCTTTTTGAAAAATAGTTGATTTTATTTCCGCCAAGTCCGGCAGAACTACGCAAGTTTGATTCTCACCGGATGTGGGATACGTAGGCAACCCATATCGGGTTCAACTATTTTTGAAAATATTAAATTTAAGGGTAAATAAATGTCATTGTTTTGTCATGAGTAAAGGTAATGCCATTCTTGGGGAAAATAGCCAAACGCCTACAAAAGGGCGCCGGAGGACTGTTTTGCAAGAACAACTACCTATAGTCATTTCTTAAAACTTTCTTCGGTTAGCAAAACACAGCCTTTAATTCTTCTTCAAGTGCTAAAAGGCCGTGTTGACAACAGCGGATATTTTTTTTTTTAAAAAAAGGCGAAAAATAATGACGATTTGCTTTTCATATAAAAAATGGTCATAGTCTGTATATGGTTTAGGAGAGTCTTAATTTTTATTTTATTTTTTTTAGGATCACCATGAGTTCTCCACAAAGAAGTGGCCAGAAAAGGGCAAGGGACGAAACACCTCCTATGTTCATGATCCGAGATAAGAACCCAAGCAGTCTCTGTAATTGGTGGAATAGTTTTGCTACCTGGGAACGAAATCAAGTTTTTAAACACCTCAAGTTCCTCACAGACATCATGGGAATTGAGCCTAACAGGGATCTGATTGAGGCTTTGGTGGGTTTTTGGGACCTGACAAACAATGTCTTCAGGTTCAAAAATTATGAAATGACACCCACATTGGAAGAATTAGGTGGGTTCAAGGGATTCGGGAGAGACCTTCACAGGAAAAAGCCTGCCGCTCCAAGAAAAGTGGGTGTGAACAACTTTTTGAAGAAATTATGCCTTCGTCGAATCTTAATGGGTTGCTTAAACAAAGGCTGGGTTTCATTGGAATACCTATATGACAGGTTTGGAGACGAGAAGGGATCTGAGAAATTCTCAACCACAGAATTCGTCAACCAGCTAAGTTACGACGCTTGGAGGGAGTTGAGAATCATTGCATTCATGATTTCATTTCTAGTGACCATGGTCTTTCCAGAGCGTGATGGGTGCATCAGAATTCGATTATCGGCGGTAATCTCATATTTACAAAGTAGCGAGGAACATACCATTCTTCCTATGATTTTGGGAGATATTTTTCGAGCTTTGACCTAATGCCAAGAAGGTGGAGATTACTTCGAGGGATGCAACATTTTTTTGCAGATGTGGTTCATAGATCATTTTTATCATCACCCAATAGTGATAAATTTCAATGAAAACTGGCTAAATTACATTCGTTGTCATCCAAGCAGGGCCGCAAATTGTAATCTTCCAAATGGGGTGAGAGCCTGGCGGGAATTACTTGGTTCACTGGATGCGGATAAACTCACTTGGAACTATTATTGGTTCCCTTACGCTAAGGTTATGCATATGTCGACATATCGCCCATTCTACATACTCATGGGTTTAAGAGGTTTCCAACCATACGCACCTTTACGCGTCATGCGTCAGCTAGGGAGAGAACAAAATAGGCCCCTGACCGAGGACATGCATCCATTCATTTGGGAATTCACAGGAGAGGAACCCCCAAAGGAATCTTATGCACAAAAGGTGTGGTTTGGTGGTCGATTTTCTGATATAGATGAAATGGTAGCAGACCGCGAACGAGGGGAAGTAAGCCTTGCATACCTAGAGTGGTTTCACAATCAGGCTATACCCGATCAAAGACCCGAAGGGTCCATAAGGCATGCAGTTGATTGGGAAAAGGAGATAGATTCCAGAGTTAGAAATGCTAAAAGGGAAGTGGCACGAGAGTTCCAATCTAGTGTTGACACTTTACAGGAGGACAAGGGAATACTGGAAGTGGCCATGGACATACAACAGGCTGATTTGAGCAGGAAAGGGCTAATTGGGTACAAGAGAGGCAAGCACTCCAAGCCCAGATTCAAAAGATGAAGACAACTGCAAAAAAGTCAAAAAGGAGCCAGGCTGATGAAAAACTCATAAACAGTCTTGAAAAGAAAGCCCTCTAATGTCAAGAGGACTTGGAAAAATCGGAAGCCACTCTAACGAGGATCCGGGCCAGATGGACAAGGGGGCAGAGCAGCTGGCACTTCATATGCAACAAATAAAGAGAGATTACGAGGGGACCATCACCATCCTGAGAGAAAGAATAGTCACTCTCAAAGATAAGGTGGTCAGGCAAGCCAGAGATTTCAGAACAGAGAGGAAACACTGTTATGACCTGATGGCACGGATGGAGGAACAAATGCACGAATTCCAAGATCAACTCTTTCACAATGCTCAAGTACTGAGAACACAAAACCAACAGATAGAGCGATTGCTTCGGGAAAAAGACATAATCAGGGAAAGAATCGAAGATATCGGGCACTACATCACCAGGAAGTGCCTAGCATAAGAGGATATGACCCGTACCACCTTCTTTGTTGCGATAATGATTTATGTTCGCCAGATCATGGAAGAGTTGAAAGGGTTGCAAAGGGATCTTGCACAAATGTCCGCGGCAAGGCCGAACGATGCCTCGCGAACCCAAGGAAATTTTAGAGCATTAGAATGATGTTTTGAGTCTGTCCTTTTGGGTTTTTGAGAGTCTAGTTTTAAAATCATGGTGTTCAATTCCTGAGTGTTTTTTTGAGTCAAGTATTTTCTTATTTAGAGTTTGTTGTGGGAATTGTGAATGTTTTGGATCATGTTTGTAATCAAAGAAGTGTGCTATAAAAATCCCAAAAATTTTGTCACATCTTTATAGGCCAGAACTACGCACGGTCTGATTCATGCGGGGTCATGATACGTAGGCAATCCACATAAGATTCGACCACCGCTAGAAAGAAACAAAAGAAAAGAAAAAGAAAGAATAAATAAAATAAAAGAGAGGCACAACTGTTAAAAGCCGAAATGACGCATGCAATCGAAGCGAATGGCATGATAGAAATGGTTAAACTGC
Organism: Nicotiana glauca; assembly: GCA_026770625.1. NCBI lineage: Eukaryota > Viridiplantae > Streptophyta > Magnoliopsida > Solanales > Solanaceae > Nicotiana > Nicotiana glauca. The sequence goes on from MU781690.1 coordinate 114,338, forward strand.
CTAGTTGCATTGCATCCCAACGTGCAATTACCTATTTGTTAAACTCCAAAAAACTAACAAATTTGTTGTTCTTCCAGAAATTTCAAGCAGTTAGTTTACTTAGAACGTTTTGGCACAACACCACTATCAGACCAGATCAAAGGGACCGATACCGGTAATAATGTCTAGCCCTGATAGAGAAGGAAACATTGAGGTAGAAGAGGTAGACGTACAAGAAATAAAAGATGAGGTGTACAAATTGAAACAGCAGATGGCCGAGATGTACCAAGCTTGGACAAGTGGTCAGCCAGCACCACCCTATCCTGCTAACCCCGCTTTTCTCCCGACACCCGCCCAATCTCCGGAACAGCTTGTTTCGGACTCATCACTCAACTTTCCTACATATCAACAACACTAGACAACCACCTCCCGGACGCCCCAAATGCCAAAATCAAACCCATACCCTCTACCACCAATTACCCCCATTTTCGTGGCACCTCCACCGGTCACACTCCACAGGTCTTCTAGCGAGCCTATGTTCTAAACTCAGGATCATCAGTACTATACTCCTGAACCCACCTTCAAAGCACCTGAACCTTACCCGTTCCCTTTTCAGCTTGACAATCCGGCAGCACCCGAAAAGCAGAACAAGAATCCAGAGTAGGAAGAAATGGTTCGGAAAGTAAAGAGCCTAGAGCAATCTTTCCGGAATATGCAGGGTCTGGGTGGCCAAGTCAGTGTGGCATATAAGGATTTATGTTTGTTTCCAGATGTTCAACTGCCAGCCGGGTTCAAGATGCCTAAGTTTGATCTGTATGACTGGCATGGTGATCCAGTGGCACATCTGCGAGGATTTTGCAGTAAGATGAGAAGGGCGGGCGGAAAAGATGAGTTGCTGATGGCGTATTTCAGCCAGAGTTTGAGCGGGTCTGCATTGGAGTGGTACACACGCCAAGACCATGGTAGATAGTACACCTGGGATGACTTGGCACAAGCATTCGCTGGCCACTTCCAGTACAATCTGCAAATCATTCCAGATTGTTTGTCGTTGATAAAATTGGAGAAGAAACCTGGGGAGAGTTTCAGGGAGTACGGGTTCCGTTGGAGAGAACAGGCCGCGAGGGTCGATCCCCCAATGAAGGAAGGAGAGATGGTCGATTACTTTTTGCAAGCTTTGGAGCCAACTTACTTTGGTCACTTGGTGACGGCGATTGGCAAATCGTTCAATGAGATTATGAAAATGGGCGGTATGATCGAAGTGGGACTCAAGTCTAATAAAATAATGAGTTACTCGATAATCAAAGCCACCACTCAGGCTATCTAGAGCGGCACTGGAGGTGCGCTTGGGAAGAAAAGGAAAGAAGACATCGCAACGGTGGAGTCCAGAGCTTGGTTCAGACCCAGAGGCCCTTCACCCTACTACAACCAACCCCAACCCCACCAACAAAATTACTCCCATACTCCATATAGCCACCCACAACACTACTACCCTCATCCCTAACTCCATTTTTCTGTTCACCACGCTCAAGCATACAGCTAACCTCCACCTCACAACCAATGGCATGCACCGGCCCCACAAAGTAACTACTCACCTCCAAGAGCATACAGAAATCCCCCTGGTACAGGTTTTCGTCCGAACCAAACCTTCAGGAATGACAGGGCGCATAAGCTAAATACGTTCACTCCATTGGGAGAGTCCTACACCAATCTGTTCCATCGACTAAGGCAGCTGGGATTATTGAATCCGATTGAGGCTAAGTTGCCAAATCCCCCTCCGAGAAATCTTGACCACTCGGTGAATTGTGAATACTGCTTAGGAGCCCTTGGACATGACACAGAGAAATGTTGGAGGTTGAAAACAGCTATTCAGGAGCTTATCGACATTCATCGAATTGAGGTACAAACCCTGGAAAGACCCAACATCAACCAGACCCCACTACTAGACCATCACGATACCAATATGATCGAGTTGGTACAGACAGAAGGAGAGTCTAAAAAACCCTCTCAAACCGTAATGATGATCAGGTCAAGTGAAAGCAGGCAGGCAAATGAGTCAACTAGCAGAAAGCCGTTGGTCAGTGAGAAGGAAACAAATAGTAAACCAGTGGAGGTCATTCAGAAGGATGCCCCAAGCAAAATAATGGTGAAACGGGGAGAGGCAAAGGTAGTTGTACCAGGAGCAATAAACAGACCCGTTCTAATTGTGGAAGGTGCTCGCATAGACCCAGTCATCATCAAGCCAATAATCCAATTGCCGATGATTGACAACAAAGCCATCCCGTAGAATTATGACCGGGTAACAGTGACCTATAAGGGAAACGAGGTCAAGGAAGAAGTTTGTGAGGTTCAGGGGCTAACTCGCTCGGGGAGGTGCTTTGCTCCCGCAAAATTGAGAAAGGCCAACCCAGCGGCAATAAAGAAGCCAGTGACTGAGGAAGAAGCAGAAGAATTCTTAAAGAAAATGAAGTTGCAGGATTATTCCATCATAGAGCAGCTCAAGAAAATGCCAACTCAAATCTCTTTACTGTCATTGCTGATCCATTCTGATGAACATCGGCAGGCCTTGATGAAAATCCTGAATAAGGCCATGTACCTGATAAGATCTCCGTCAATCACCTGGAAAAGATCGCAAACACGATATTCGAGGTAAACAGGGTTACCTTCGCTGATGATGAGCTACCCGAAGAAGGTACCGAGCATAATAGGGCCCTCTATCTTACAGTTAAATGCGAGGAATCTGTGGTTACCCGAGCTTTGGTTGACAATGGGTCTAGTGTGAACATTTGTCCTCTCTTTACATTAAACAAACTGAAAGTGGATAGTGACGAAATCCGCAAGAACAACGTTTGCGTTCGGGGGTTTGACGGCGGGGGTAAATAATCAGTCGGTGATATAGTGCTGGAATTAACAATTGGGCCTGTGGAATTCACCATGGAATTCCAAGTGTTAGATATGGCAGTCTCCTACAACCTTTTGTTGGGACGACCCTAGATTCATGCTGCAAAGGCGGTTCCATCTACCCTGCATCAAGTGGTTAAGTTTGAGTGGGACCGACAAGAGATTGTGGTTCATGGTGAGGACAATCTGCGTTCCCAAAGTGACACCGTTGTACCCTTTGTTGAGGTAGAGGATGGCGTCGGGCCATGGATATACCAAGTTTGTGACACAGTATCAGTCAAGAGAATTTCGAAGGGGAAACACATTCCGACTGCAAAGATAACCTCCGCATACGTCATGGTATCTTGTAAAATGTTAGGACACGGCTTTATGCCCGGTAAAGGCTTGGGTGTATCTCTTCAAGGTATTGTACAGCCGGTATCCTTACCGGAAAATGTGGGAACCTTCGGTTTGGGGTTTAAACCTACAGTTGCAGACATCCGAAGAGCTAAGAAGAAGAAGCAAAAGGCATGGGTCCTTCCAAAGCCAATCCCGCGCCTGTCCAGATTTTTCGTCAAGCCTAATATTAGAAAGCAGCTGGCCTCAAAAGTTCTTGGATTGTTGATTGGTGCAAATGGAGATCTTGATAAAGGATTCGAAAGGTTATTTGCCGAGGTTAACGTGATAGAAGCTGGGGAAGGGTACAACAAGGCAGATGTGCAGTTCGTAGGACCAAAGGCAAAGGTCAATAATTGGAGGGCTATTCCTCTTCCCACTCGGAGGGAGTCTTGGTAGTTGACTATGATTTTCTTTCTTGTTTGTATGGATTATTCCAGGGTTGTAATCCAGATTTATTTTTATCTTTTTGTGCAAAACCTTGTTATCCCGTACTTCAATAAAATGAAAGTTTGTTTTTTTCTTCATTCATTATATTTTAATTTTATTTTTTCTTCTTTTCTGTACAGTTCACTTTATACTGATCCTAATGACATGGCATGCATAAGGAATCCTCAACCCAGTCTAGAAAATCAATCTGACTCCGAAATGATAGTGCAAGAAGTAGATTATGAGTCGGAATACGATGAGGATGAAGACTTAGAAGAGATTAGTAGGGAGCTAAGTCAATTTGAAGAAAAACCTAGACCCAACTTAAATGACACGGAAGCCGTCAATCTAGGGGACGCGGATAACATCAGGGAAACTAAAATAAGCGTCCACATTGAACCAAACATCAGGGAAGAATTAATCAGAACACTTATTGAATTCAAAGACGTTTTTGCATGGTCATATGACGACATGCCGGGTCTAAGCACCGATTTAGTGGTTCACAAATTGCCCACTGACCTGGCATTCCCTCCCGTCAAGCAAAAATTGAGGAAATTCAAAACTGATATGAGTGGGAAGATTAAGGAAGAGATAACCAAACAGCTGGAAGCAAAGGTTATCCGGGTCACCCGGTATCCTGATTGGTTGGCCAATGTAGTGTCAGTGCCGAAGAAGGACGAGAAAATCAGGGTGTGCGTTGATTATCGCAATCTGAACAAAGCTAGACCAAAGGACAACTTTCCATTATCCAACATCCACATCTTAATTGACAATTGTGCAAAGCGAGAGATTGGGTCTTTCGTGGACTGCTATGCTGGGTATCATCAGATTTTGATGGATGAAGAGGATGCAGAGAAGACGGCATTCATCACGCCATGGGGAACTTATTGCTACAGAGTAATGCCATTTGGTCTAAAGAACGCTGGGTCAACTTACATGAGGGCAATGACTACTGTGTTTCATGATATGATACACAAAGAGATCGAGGTGTACGTGGATGATGTGATCATTAAATCAAAGCAGCAGGCTATCCACATCGCAGATTTGAGGAAGTTCTTTCAGAGGCTCCGCAGGTACGACCTCAAACTCAACCCTGCCAAGTGTGCATTTGGTGTTCCATCTGAAAAGCTGTTGGGGTTCATAGTAAGTCGGCAAGGCATTGAGTTGGACCCATCAAAGATCAAATCCATCCAAGAGTTGCCACCCCCGAAGAATAAAACCGAAGTAATGAGTCTGTTGGGAAGGTTGAACTATATCAGCAGGTTTATTGCTCAACTCACAGCAACTTGTGAACCCATTTTCAAGCTACTAAAGAAGGATGCCGCGATCGAATGGACTGAAGAATGTCAGGAGGCATTTGACCAGATAAAAGGGTATTTGTCAAATCCACCTGTGTTAGTTCCGCCGGAACCGGGGAGACTGTTGATTCTTTATTTAACGGTTTTGGAAAATTCGTTTGGCTGTGTATTGGGCAGCATGACATCACCGGCAAGAAGGAACATGCCATCTATTATCTTAGCAAGAAGTTCACAGCTTATGAAGTTAAGTACACTCACCTTGAGAGGACATGTTGTGCCCTAACTTGGGTAGCACAGAAGCTGAAGCATTATTTGTCATCCTATACTACTTACCTCATTTCACGCTTGGACCCGTTAAAGTATATTTTTCAAAAGCCTATGCCCATGGGGAGACTGGCAAAGTGGAAAATATTACTCACGGAGTTTGACATCGTCTATGTGACGAGGACTGCAATGAAAGCCCAAGCACTGGCTGATCACTTGGCTGAGAATCCAGTCGATAAAGAATACGAGCCATTGACGACGTATTTTCCTGATGAAGAAGTGATGCATATCAATGAGATGGAATTGACTGAAGAACTAGGATGGAAGCTTTTCTTTGATGGGGCAACAAATATGAAAGGAGTTGGAATAGGAGCTGTACTTATTTCTGAAACAGGGCACCATTCACCTGTTACGGATCAGCTTCGTTTTTATTGTACCAACAACATGGCTGAATATAAGGCATGCATTTTGGGCTTGCGGTTAGCTGCGGACATGGATGTTTAGGACGTTTTGGTCTTAGGGGACTTGGACCTCTTGGTACATCAGATTTAAGGAGAATGGGAAACACAGGATTTGAAACTCATACCGTATAGACAATGTTTGCATGATCTATGTCAACGGTTTTGATCATTGGAGTTTAGGCACATCCCAAGAGTTCATAATGAGGTTGCAGATGCTTTGGCCACCTTAGCATCAATGTTGCACCATCCAGATAAAATTCATATGGATCCGTTGCATATTCAGGTTCTTGATCAACATGCTTATTGTAACATAATAGAGGAAGAACTGGATGGCGAACCATGGTTCCACGATGTCAAAGAGTACCTCAGGGTGGGGATATACCTGGTGCAGGCCACAGGAGATCAAAGGAGAGCCATTCGACGGTTGGCAAATGGATTTTTCCTCAGTGGAGGAGTGCTGTACAAAACAACACCGGACTTGGGATTGCTAAGATGCATAGATGCTAGTCAGGCCTCGACAGTTATGGCAGAGGTGCATTCTGGAGTTTGTGGACCACATATGAGCGGGTATGTATTGGCAAAGAAGATTCTTCGAGCAGGGCATTATTGGCTCAGCATGGAGCGAGATTGTATCAGCTTCGTGCGTAAGTGTCATCAGTGTCAGATACACGGAGATCTAATTCATTCTCCACCGATAGAATTACACACAATGTCAGCACCATGGCCCTTTGTTGCATGGGGCATGGATGTCATTGGACCTATCGAGCTGGCAGCTTCCAACGGTCATAGGTTCATTCTGGTAGCCATTGATTACTTTACCAAATGTGTTGAGGCTAAAACTTTCAAATCAATAACCAAGAAAGCAGTGGTGGATTTTGTTCATTCCCATATCATCTGTAGATTTGGGATCCCAAAGATGATCATCACGGATAATGGTGCTAATCTTAACAACAATTTGATGAAAGAAGTATGTCAACAGTTTAAGATTACACACCGCAATTCCACCCCGTACTGTCCCAAGGCGAATGGAGCAGTTGAAGCAGCCAACAAAAACATAAAGAAAATACTGAGGAAAATGGTAGAAAGTTCCAAGTAATGGCATGAGAAATTACCATTTGTGTTGCTGGGTTATCGCACTACTGTTCGTACTTCAGTAGGTGCAACTCCTTATTTGTTGGTATATGGCACTGAAGCAGTGATCCCTGCGGAAGTGGAAATCCCATCTCTTCGGATTGTCGCCGAGGCTGAGATTGATGATGATGAGTGGGTAAAAACCCGTTTGGAGCAGTTGGGCTTAATTGATGAAAAAAGATTGGTAGCAGTATGTCATGGCCAATTGTATCAGAAGAGGATGGCAAGAGCATACAATAAGAAGGTGCGTCCCAGAAAATTTGAAGTGGGGCAGCAAGTATTGAAACGAATCCTTCCACATCAGGCTGAAGCAAAGGGCAAGTTTGCCCCGAATTGGCAAGGGCCGTTTATTGTGACTAGAGTGTTGTCCAATGGTGCTTTATGTTTGACAGATGTCGAAGGAAGATTCATAGACATGGCTATCAATTCTGACGCAGTCAAAAGATATTATGTATGATTTCTTCAATTGTAATTTTTGTTTGTTTGTATTTGGCATTATATCGGAGAATGGAATGACGAAGGTAATTTATTCTTCTATCCAAACACTTCAACCTTTGCCTTACCTTTTGAGCTTTATTTATTCTTTGACACCCCTCTTTTGAAATCAGTGATGAAAATGAAAGAAAAAAAGAGAGAAAAGAAGAAATAATAACAAAAACAAAAGAAAAGTCACAAGAAAACAAAGGAATTGGATGAACTACGTTTGACCTGATTCCTCAAAGATGATACATAGGCAGTTTCATGGCTCGGTCATAGTAAAAAAAAATCAAAAGATCCCCAAGCAAGGAAAACTGGGGCAGAAGTTGTGTTTGTAATTTTGGGAAAGAAATTTGATTCCAAGAGTTGTAACTTTTACCCGTCAAAATTGTTTCGAGCTTTTAATACCATTTTCTTTTAACCATCCACAAGAACCCATATTAATGTCCAAAGAAAGACCTCCCGATCAGTCTCCGAGAAGTGCCAAGTCAGGTAAATGGAAGCAAGGACAATAACACTCTGATCCCCAACAGAAAAATAATAAAAATGAGAGAGTCTTATCGGTGAAAACCTTCACAGGCACCATAAGGCGATGGAAGTTGAGAGAAATGAAATGAGAGAGTCTTATCGGTGAAAACCTTCACAGGAACCATAAGGCGATGTAAGTTGAGAGAAATAAAATGAGAGAGTCTTATCGGTGAAAACCTTCACAGGCACCATAAGGCGATGGAAGTTGAGAGAAATGAAATGAGAGAGTCTTATCGGTGAAAACCTTCACAGGCACCATAAGGCGACGGGAGTTGAGAGAAATGAGAGAGCCTTATTAGTGAAAACCCCTCAAAGGGCACTATGAGGCGATAAGGAGTTAAAAAGGGATACATACGAGATAAGTTTGACGGAAAGGATCCGTCGAGGCATCAAGCAGAATGAAGATGTTGATTCGAAAAAAAAGGGGTTGGGTTGTAGAACTTTTGAAATGCAAAGCAAGGTCATCAGAAAATTGATAGACTGGGTTGATTAATCCGAAATGCACGACATGATCATCGGGATCGGTTATACCATTCAGATAAGTTCTTTTCTTTCTTTTCTCCTCAAACATTTGTTCAGAAAGATTTTCTTTTATCTTTCTATCTTTTGAAGTCATCAATTTTCATTTCTTTTGGTTAAGATTTTTTGATAGTAATTTGTTTTGACAAATAAGAAGGATTCTCAGAGTTTACTACTAGTTTCCAATATGGTGCAAGGCGAAGTATGGATAAGACAAGCCAAAGATAATGTGATGGGACGTAAAAGACATTGTCGGAAGACCAAATGATAGATGGGTATAAGATTTCGGGGAAAGTATGGAGTAAAAGTGGAAGGTAATAATTGAGAAATTGGTGAATAAGGAATCGTTAAGGTGGCCAGAAGTTATCGGCCAAGTTTCAAGATAATCGAACAACGCAGAACATGGAAAGGAGAAAAGGAAAACCATCCCCAGCAGGAGTATCATGACCACTCACCACACTTTAAACTAACAAAGTTTTCTTTGATTTGAAACAGGGATAGGAAATATTATTGATGGCGGAAAGACATGCTACAAGGAAGATTATCAAATTGGGGCAGAAAATTTTCTTTCATTTTGAAAATGAGTACCCATCCGAAGAACGGGGAAATCAGTTCAAGTTTTGAGGGAGAGCAAGGCAACACAAGTTTTAGAGGGAACAAGTTTCGGAAGAGGATAGCACAAGTTTTAAGTGAAGCAGTTTCGAAGGAAGGTAATACAGTTTTAAGGAAAGCAGTTTTGAAAGAAGATAATTCATAATTTTGAAGGAAGATATTCAAGTCTCAAAGGAAAATGGTTCAACATGCAAGGGAAAACAATGGAAAAAGAAGACAGTTTTTAAGTTGTTGAAGTCGGGAGCCCGCCCGAAGAACAGATGCGTTACGTTTTAAGATTGTTGAAATCGGGAGCCCGCCCAAAGAAAGGAGGCGTTACCTTTTTAAAATCGTTGAAGTCAGGTGCCCGCCTGAAGAACAGAAAGGCATTATCTTTTTAAATTGCATTTGAAGTTTTAAATTATAGTTGAGTTCAGGTTCCCGCATGAAGAACGGAATGACGTTTTTTAAATTATAGTTGAGGTTAGGTGCCCGCCTGAAGAACGGAATGGCGTTTTATTTTTAAGTTATTATTGAGGTCAGGTGCCCGCCTGAAGAACGAAAAGGCATTATATTTTTAAATTGCATTTGAAGTTGAGGTCAGGTGCCCGCCTGAAGAATGGAATGGCATTTTTTAAATTATAGTTGAGGTCAGGTGCCCGCCTGAAGAACGGAATGACGTTTTATTTTTAAGTTGTTATTGAGGTCAGGTGCCTGCCTGAAGTATAGAAAGGCATTATCTTTTTAAATTGCATTTGAAGTTGAGGTTAGGTGCCCGCCTGAAGAACGGAATGCCGTTTTTTTTAAATTATAGTTGAGGTCAGGTGCCCGCCTGAAGAACAGAATGGCATATTATTTTTAAGTTGTTATTGAGGTCAAGTGCCCGCCTGAAGAACGAAAAGGCATTATATTTTTAAATTTCATTTGAAGTTGAGGTCAGGTGCCCGCCTGAAGAACGGAATGGCATTTTTTAAATTATAGTTGAGGTCAGGTGCCCGCCTGAAGAACAGAATGTTGAGGTCAGGTGCCCACCTGAAGAACAGAATGGCATTTTTTAAAGTTGTTGTTGAGGTCAAGCGCCCGCCTGAAGAACGGAATGGCATTTTTAAGTTGATGTTGAGTTCAGGTGCCCGCCTGAAGAACGGAAAGGCATTATCTTTTTAAGTTGGAGTTTTAAATTATAGTTGAGGTCAGGAGCCCGCCTAGAGAATGGGGGTTGTTATATTTTAAGTCATAGTTGAAGTCAGGAGCCCGCCCTGAGAATGGAGGTTGTTATCATTTTAAGTCGTAAATGAAGTTAGGAGCCCGCCTGGAGAATGGAAGTTGTTATATTTTAAGTTGTAGTTGAAGTCAGGAGCCGCCTGGAGAATGGAGGTTGCTATCATTTTAAATCGTAATAGAGGTTAGAAGCCCGCCCGGAGAGCGGAGGTTTACAACAAAAATCCCCAGCATAAATTCAAGTCCAGAGGTCAGAAGGAAGGCAACACTGGTCAGAAGAAGACAGTTTAAGCTTCGAAGGAAAAATAATTCGAAGCTCACCAGAAGAAAATAAGCAGTTCGAGTTCGGCAATCAAGAGAAGGCTAGGAGTCAAGTCAGAAATAAAGAAACATCAGAGGAAACACAAGTCAACAAGACAGCAAGGCAACAAGAAACACAAGAGCAAGTTTGAAGGTCTAGATAGAAATTTGTAGTTCATAGACTATTGTTTAGTCTAACTTCTTATTTTCTTTTTAACACGGTGTAATAAGGAGGTCAGTAAGCAGTAGCAACAGCAGCAACAACATCGATAGTAAAAACAGCTTCACGGTAGTCCCAGCTACCAAAACTTCCCGAACTACATTGACCTAATTCCTTTTTAGCCAAGGATATGTAGGAAACCTTTGAAGCAAAGGTTCGGTCAAAATATTTCAAAAAATGCTTCACACGGAGTATTCAGACGGGCAAAAATCGCTCGTATCCGCTCACTTTGTCTTTGCACGAAAACTCTTCGTGTTTACGAGCAAAGAGGGGCAGCTGTGATCACGTGATTTTTGCCCTATGATAATTACTCCCAAAAATTCAAAACAAAAATTGTTAGTTTTATTGTGTGCAATTTTGTGAATTTTTCGTGATATTTTTAGTAATTGTTAGCATGTGTGCGTGCGCGTTTGTTGTTTAAATTAAATAAAAAAATAAATAATAATCATACAAAAATATGTTGCATTTAGATTTAGGATTAATTAAGTGGTTGTTTTATAAAAAATGAAAATCACAAAAAATAGTGTACTTGGCATTTTTAGTGTTTAGTTTCAAATTTTATGATTTTTTCGTTTAGCTTGGTGTTTAATTATTTGTGGCAATTATTACTTAGAGTTAATGGTATTTTATAAGGTAATTTTGGCTTATAATTTAATTAGGATTTTTAGTTTTGATTTTAGGAAATAAAAGAAAAGGAAAAGAAATGAAGGAAGTCGGAATTGGGCCAAAAATCCCCAGCCCAATCAAAATCACCCCAGAACCCGGCAAAATTGGACCAATAAATGCCCCATCCGGTCCAAAGTGATTAAGATTCTCAACCAATTCAAACGACGTCGTTTTTGTCACACTTGATTTGAACCGTCGATCTCAGTAGATCGAACGGTTCAGTCCGTCTTCAGCATCAATGAAACCACATCGTTTCAAGTCGATTAATATCAACCATCAAATCATTTTAATCGAACGGTCCAGTAAGTTTCTCACGACCCGACACATTATGCCCAGGACCGATCCAGTCCCCCACTTAGCCAAAACAACTCTGTTTTATTTAAGTGATTTAATCCAAACCGTTGATCTCAGTTGATCTAACGGCTTGGGTTAAATATCACATCTCGTATATAACCTTCCAACCCAACCCAGCCCCCCTTCAGACCCCCCTCACTCGTCTCTCTCAAACCCTCAGAGACCAGCATCATCCTCTGCCTTACACCGCCCCACTCCGCCCACCGAAAATCGCCTCACGGTGGTTCCGGTGGCCCAATGACCCCCAAATTTAAACCACCTCTTCACCTCAACCTCCTCATCCCCATGCCACTCTTAGCTTCCTTCAAATCCCACCCCAACTTATCGAATAATCGAAACAGTATCCACATCTCCGCCGTATCCGGCGGCACCACCTCCGATGGCCACCAAGTTAACACCCTAGCCTCGCCTCCACCTCCTCTTCCCGAATATCCAAACTCCTACCCTCGAATAACACCAGAATCCTTCGAATATTCATTTGAAGGGATGAACCCTAGCGCCGCCACAAAATTCCTCGGTGGAAGCACCACCTCCCCTTGACCCCAAACTAACACCAAATGACTACAAGGCCTCCCTCACCCCAACCCCGTATCATTTCCTTCAAACGTCTCTGGAACGATTCGAATATGGGATCAAAGGTTCGAGCCCAAAGAGCCTAAAATAAAATTACATAGGCAGGGTCAAAGGTTTACTTTCATGAAGTCTTAGGACCAATTACATCGCGAAATGATGTCCCCCTCCTGTTCTTGATAAAGAATAGATGAGGGACATCATCTTGCGGTGTAATTGAGAAGGTCGAATAGCAGTTTCAAGTTCAGCCGGTAAGTCCTTAGTCTTATTTTCAACATTTTTCTTTTTCATCTTTTCAAGTCTTTTCTTCTCCCTCTTCTTTGCTGTGATTAAAGTTTGACTGTGGAATATGAATTAGGTCATAGTGAGACTATTAATTGAGTTTGATTTAGTTTCTAGTTTTTGTGAATATTGATAGTCAAAATGTTAGAAATAACTTTAAATTATAGACCTTTTTCAGTGTGATTTGCTTTCTGATTTTGATAGATAATATTAGATTAGAATTAGTTAATCTTTAGAATGGATAAATCAGATTTCGAATAGGTAAATTGTTTGGATTTGAACTTTGGACCCTTTTAGTCATTTGGACTCCAGAGTCCGCTTGAACCATTTGAGGTTCAGGGAGGGTTCAGTCCAAGGGTTTGAAAGCCACTGTTTGATTGACCTTGGGTCAATTTGACCCATGTCTGGATCCGGTTGCTGATAAGTATAAAGAGTATTAATAGGGTTTTTTTAGGATAGTTTGGAAATTGGGATGAGAGGTATGAATAATTGATTAAGGGCTGATGAATAATTAAAGTCTGTTAATGGACTGAACTGAGACTTTTTTTAAGTGGGAATGAAAAGATAATAGACAACTAATAATGGAGATTGCACTTATGCTGATTTTAGGGGGCTGAAATAGGCACTATTGATTAAATCAAAAGGCACTAGGATAATGGCGTAATTGAAAATTGAAAAGGTAAGATTGATAGTGATAAGTGCACTAACTGTAGGCCTATTTAGAGGCTGGAAAATCAGAAAGAAAGGGGGACTAAAAAAAATGAGTATTGAGAGAGAGGAGTTGAAGGAAACATTCTGAAAAGAATTTTTTTTTAATAGAACACATGAAGCATTCTGAAAAGATTCTAGTTGCTGTGGTTTCAGAGGTCTATTGGGTTGATTTCGAGTGGTTTTTGGTCTCAATTGAGTCATTGTGGGTCATTATTGGGTGCTGTATTGCTAAGATGCTTTCCTAGTTTTTTGTGAAACTATTTTGGTTCGAAGTCACTCCAATTGTTGCTGTGTTGACTGGCTGGATTCCAGTAGTTGTTGTTTGTTGCTGACCCTTCCTTGTTTCTGTTTGATTCATACTCCAGGTACATATTTCAAACCATCTCGATGTAAATGTGGAAGTGGAAGTGAAATAAAGCATGATCATATTCTCTGCTTCAAGATGTATTCACTTGAATGATGTTGGATAATTAGCTATATTCTAGTTAATGTGTGTTTATCTGAAATAGTTTAGGCTCAATTTGTAATAACATAAACAATAGGTATATGAACTGTTTAATTAGGATTGCTTCTATTGATTTGAACCATTTGTATTCGTAATGGACTGATAAAACTGGAAACTGTTTGTCTAAATTTGTTTTTGTTATGTAGTTCAATATTTAAAATCAGAATACTAGCTGAAACAGGAAATCATTACGAGGTTTATATGTATTAACAGTTGAAAACAAATGAGTTGAAATGAGTTGTGTATTAACAGGAAATAACGTCTTCTCATTAATAATTACAATAGCTTAGCTCTGAAATCACAAACCACTTGAACGCTAACTTAGTGTGAGCACGTGATTTTTGCTTCACGAAAACTACTCCAAAAGAAATCAAAAATAAAACAAATATCCTTTAGGTACAATTTTAAGAATTCACATGACATTTTGGTTAATTATTTGTATTTTTGTCCGTGAATGTTTATCTAGTTTTAATTAATTAAAAAAAATACAAAAATATATGTTACGTGCACATTTAGGACTTAATTGTGCACTTAGGAATTAACTGAACCATGTTTGGTTTTTAAAAGAACGAAAATCACAAAATATGTATTTTTGGTAATTTTATCATTTTTCTTTAAATTCTATGATTTTGTTTTAATTAATGTTTGATCTTGTGTGTTAATTATTGTTAAGGGTTAATTAATATCTTTTCAAGATAATTTTGGTTTTACAACTTGTTTTAGGATTTTTGGTAATTAGTAATTAAAAAGGAATTAAAAGAAGAAAAAGAAAAGAGTGGAGGATACAATAAATCGGAATGGGCCAAATTGATTTGAAGCCAAAGCCCAATTTTAATATCAGACGACCCGGTCCAAATTTTCCTGGCCATACAGACGCCCAAACGACGCCGTTTCCAGGCCAGGTAATCTCAGCCGTTGATCTTGCATGATCCTACGGCTGAGATTCCATCTCTTTACCCATTTTCTAACCCGACCCGTTACCCGGTTCCCACCGACCCCCAACTTAAACCAAACGGCACCGTTTCATTTTGAGTGGATGATCCAGGCCGTTGATCATTAATGATCCAACGGCCAAGATTGAATATCCCCCCCGTATATAATCCCCATCTCTCACTCCACGCCCCCCATAACCAAACACCCCCTTACCATCATCGTCTCTCTTAGAGACGGACCAAGAAATAGCAAAACCCTAGCCGCACCTAGACTCCTCCGCCTGAAACCCGGAGGCAACAACGCCGCCGGTCACCAAATTAACACCCCTTAAGCATCTGACCACCCTCTCCATGATTCCACCACCCATTTACCACAAATCACTTCCCATCGTCTCGAATCTTCATTTGAAGATTCGAGCAGAACATGAACCTGCCCCAACCAAGCCCAAACTCACACCCTGGAACCCCTTGACCTCTCTCGTTACCAAAACACCATTGGCCTGGTTCGAATCTTGCTAGAACCATTCGAACCCTAAAATCGAACCAAGAACCCTAGAAAAACCAAAACTTGGGGTCTGTCCGAAATTGAAGGAAAATTTGGGGTCTAATCGACCTTAGTCGAAGTGTTCTCAGTTGAGAACACTCGATTAAGGTCCGTT
>MU781690.1:140451-162822 GCA_026770625.1 Nicotiana glauca
GTCACTCGATATCCTGATTGGTTGGCCAATGTGGTGCCAGTGCTGAAGAAAGATGGGAAGATTAGGGTATGTGTTGATTACCGCAATCTGAACAGGGCAAGCCCAAAGGATAACTTTCCATTACCCAACATTCATATTTTGATCGATAATTGTGCAGGACGCGAGATCGGGTCATTTTTGGATTGCTATGCTGGGTATCATCAGATCCTGATGGATGAAGAAGATGCGGAAAAGATGGATTTCATTACGCCGTGGGGGACTTATTGCTACCGGGTAATGCCTTTTGGTTTGAAGAACGCTGGGGCAACGTACATGAGAGCAATGACTACTGTGTTTCATGACATGATACACAAAGAGATTGAGGTGTACGTAGATGATGTGATCATAAAATCCAAGAACCAGGAAGACCACGTGGCAGACCTAAGGAAGTTCTTCCAAAGACTTCGAAGGTACGATATTAAGCTCAACCTGGGCAAATGTGCATTTGGTGTCCCATCTGGAAAACTGTTGGGATTCATCGTCAGTCGGTGAGGCATTGAGTTGGATCCATCAAAGATAAAATACATCCCAGAACTGCCACCGCCAAAGAACAAAATAGAAGTAATGAGTCTGTTGGGAAGATTGAATTATATCAGCAGGTTTATCGCTCAACTCACAGCAACTTGTGAGCCCATATTTCGGCTGCTGAAGAAAGATACTGCGGTAGAATGGACGGCAGAATGTCAGGAAGCATTTGACCAAATCAAAGGGTATCTATCAAATCCACCCGTATTGGTTCCACCCGAGCTGGGAAGACCGTTGATTCTCTATCTAACGGTCCTAGAAAATTCGTTTGGTTGCGTACTGGGGCAACATGACATTACAGGGAGGAAGGAGCAAGCCATATATTATCTCAGCAAGAAGTTTACAGTATATGAGGTTAAGTACACTCAACTTGAGAAGACATGTTGCGCCCTAACTTGGGTGGCACAAAAGTTGAAACATTATCTGTCATCATATACTACTTATCTCATTTCACGCTTGGATCCACTGAAGTATATTTTCCAGAAGCCTATGCCCACAGGGAGGTTAGCGAAATGGCAGATATTACTCACAGAATTTGACATCGTCTATGTGACGAGGACGGCCATGAAAGCCCAAGCATTGGCCGATCACTTGGCTGAGAATCCTGTTGATTAAGAATATGAGCCATTGAAGACGTATTTTCCTAATGATGAAGTGATGCATATAGATGAGTTGGAGTCGACCGAAGAACCAGGGTGGAGGCTTTTCTTTGATGGAGCTGCAAATGCAAAGGGAGTTGGAATAGGAGCAGTACTTATTTATGAAACAGGACATCATTATCCTGTTACGGCCCAACTGCGTTTCTATTGTACCAACAACATTGCTGAATATGAGGCATGCATTTTGGGCCTACGGTTAGCCGCAGATATGGATGTCCATGACATTTTGGTCTTGGGAGACTCGTACCTCTTGGTGCATCAGATTCAAGGTGAATGGGAAACACGAGATTTAAAACTTATACCATATCGACAATGTTTGCACGATCTGAGCAAGCAATTTCGGTCAGTGGAGTTCAGAAACATCCCAAGAGTTCACAATGAGGTTGCCGATGCTTTGGCCACTTTAGCATCTATGTTGCACCACCCAGACAAAGTTCATGTTGACCCATTGCATATCAGGTTCGTGATCAGCATGCTTATTGCAACATGATAGAGGAAGAAATGGATGGCGAGCTATGGTTCTATGATGTCAAAGAATACCTCAAGATGGGGATATAACTGGAGCAGGCCACCAGAGATCAAAAAAGAGCCATTCGGCGATTGGCAAATGGATTTTTCCTCAGTGGAGAAGTGCTGTACAAAAGAACCCCAGATTTGGGTTTGCTGAGATGTATAGATGCCGGTCAAGCCAGGACAGTGATGACAGAGGTACATACTGGAGTTTGTGGGCCACATATGAGCGGATATGTATTGGCGAAGAAGATTCTTTGAGCAGGATATTATTGGCTCACTATGGAGCGTGATTGTATCAGTTTCATGCGGAAATGCCATCAGTGTCAGATACACGTAGATCTGATTCATTCTCCGCCGACTGAATTGCATACAATGGCAGCACTTTGACCCTTTGTTGCATAGGGCATGGATGTCATTGGACCTATTAAGCCGGCAGCTTCCAACGGTCATAGGTTCATTCTGGTAACCATCGACTATTTCACTAAGTGGGTTGAGGCTAAGACTTCCAAGTAGGTAACCAAGAAGGCAGTAGTGGAGTTTTTTCATTCCCATATCATCTGTAGATTTGGGATCCCAAAGGTAATCATCACGGACAATGGTGCTAATCTTAACAGTAGTTTGATGAAAGAAGTCTGTCAACAGTTCAAGATTACACACCGTAATTCCACCCCATATCGGCCCAAGGCGAATAGAGCGGTTGAGGCAGCCAACAAAAACATAAAGAAGATATTGAGGAAGATGATAGAAGGGTCTAGGCAATGTCATGAAAAGTTGCCATTTGCATTGTTGGGTTATCACACTACTGTGCGTACTTCAGTAGGTGCAACTCCTTATTCGTTGGTATACGGAACTGAAGCAGTGATACCAGTAGAGGTTAAAATTCAGTCCCTCTGGATTGTCGCTGAGGCTGGGATTGATAATGATGAATAGGTCAAAGCCCGATTGGAGCAGTTGAGCTTGATTGACGAAAAGAGATTGGCAGCAGTATGTCACGGCCAATTGTATCAAAAGAGGATAGAAAGAGCGTACAACAAGAAGGTGCGTCCCATGAAATTTGAAGTAGGACAGTAGGTGCTGAAACGAATTCTGCCACATCAGGCCGAAGCAAAGGGCAAGTTCGCCCCAAATTGGCAAGGACCATTCATTGTGACTAGAGTGTTATCCAATGGCGCCTTGTGTCTGACAGATGTCGAGGGCAGATGTATCGACATGGCTATCAATTCTGATGCAGTCAAGAGATATTATGTATGATTTCCTGGATTGTAATTGATTGTTGTTTGTTTGTTTGTACTTGGCATTTATCGGAGAATGAAATGACGGAGGCAATTCTTTATCCTATCCAAACACTTTAACCTTTGCTTCCCCCTTTGAGCCTTATTTATTCTTTCATACCCCTCTCTTGGAATCACTAACGAAAATGAAAAAAAAAGAGAATAAAAGAAAGAAAGAAAAAGAAAAAATAATAATAACAAAAACAAAAAGGAAAGTCACAAGAAGTACAAAGGAATCAGTGAACTACGTCCAACCTGATTCCTCAAAGAGGATACGTAGGCGCCTCACGGCTCGATCATAGTGTAATAAAAATCAAAGATCCCCCAAGCAAGAAAACTGGGGCAGAAGTTATGTTTTGGAAAAAGTTTGATTCCAAGAATTGTACTGTTTTACCCATCGAAGTTATTTCGAATTCTTGACATCTTTTTCTTTTATCCCCGCACAAAAAACGATGTTGATGTCCAAAAAAGACCTCTCGATCAGTATCCGAGAGGTGCCAAGTCAGGCAAATGAAAGACGAGCATAACACACTGGTCCCCGACTAAATGAGGATCATGAGCTGAAGGATTTGATAGCCAAAAGAATCCCCAGTGGAGAAAATCTTATCGGTAACACTCCAATCCCCAGCGAAGAAAGAAAAATAAAATGAGAGAGTCTTATCGGTGAAAACCTTCATAGGCACCATAAGACGACAAAAGCTGAGAGAAACAAAATGAGAGAGTCTTATGGTGAAAACCTTCACGGGCACCATAAGGCGACGGGAGTCGAGAGAAATGAGAGAGTCTTATTAGTGAAAACTCCTCGAAGGGCACTATGAGGCGACAAGATAAGATTGGCGGAAAGGATCCGCATTTGGCAAAGAATGGGGTGCCTGCTCATCCCCTGCAAAATGAAGCCACCAGAAAGATTGATTGATAAATAGACTGGGTTGGCTAGATCCGGAATGCACGACGTGATCGTTGGGACCGGTTATACCGTTCAGATAAGTTCTTTCTCTTTTTCTTTTTCCCCGGCATTTGTTCAGAAAGAATTTTTCTTTTTCTACCGTTTGAAGTCATTACTTTCTTTGTTTAAAGACTTTTTCTCTAGCAGTTTGTTTTTGAGAAAGATTTTTCAGAGCTTACTACCAATTGCCAAAATGGTGCAAAGCAAAATGCGAGCAGGACAGACCAAAGTTAAGGGAAAATATGGAGAAAAACAGAAAAACAACAGTTGAGAAATGTGTGGATAAGAATCGTCGGAAAGAAGGAGCATCCCCGACAGACTATCGACCAAAGTTCCAAGAGGATCGGACAACACAGGGCGGGGAAAGGAAAAAGGGAAAAACCATCCCCAGCAGAAATATCATCCCCAGCAAATGGCATCATTCCCTAATAGGTGTTGGAAACGCAGAGCAGGGAAGAGGAAAGGGAAAGACCATCCCCAGCAGGAGTGGCACGACCACTCACCATGTTTTCAACTAACAAATTTCCTTTGATTTAAAGCAGGAAAAGGAAAAACCACCCCCAGCAGGAGTGGCACGACCACTCACCATGTTTTAAACTAACAAATTTTCTTTGATTTGAAGAAGGAAAAGGAAATGTTATTGACGGCGGAAAGGCATACTACAAAGAAGATCACCAAAACTGGGGCAGAAAATTTTCTGCCATGGTTGAAAATTTTCTCGAAGGAACGAGGAAATCAATTCAAGTTATGCTATTCAGTTGTTGCATTCGGGAGCCTGCCCGTAGAACAGAGGTGTTACTTTTAAGATCGTTGAAGTCGGGAGCCCGCCCGTAGAACGGAGGTGTTACTTTTCAGCTGTTGCATTCGGGAGCCCGCCCGTAGAATGGATGTGTTACTTTTCAGCTGTTGCAGTCGGGAGCCCGCCCATAGAACGGAGGTGTTACTCTTAAGATTTTTGCATTCGGGATCCCGCCCGTAGAACAGAGGTGTTACTTTAAAGATTGTTGCAGTCGGGAGCCCGCCCGTAGAACGGAGGTGTTACTTTTAAGATTGTTACAGTCGGGGGTCCGCCCGTAGAACGGAGGTGTTACTTTTCAGTTGTTGCAGTCGGGAGTCTGCCCGTAGAAAGGAGATGTTACTTTTTAATTGTTGCATTCGGGAGCCCGCCCATAGAATGGAGGTGTTACTTTTCAGTTGTTGCATTTGGGAGCCCGCCCGTAGAACGGAGGTGTTACTTTTTAGTTGTTGCAGTCGGGAGCCCGCCCGTAGAATGGAGGTGTTACTTTTAGAGTTGTTACAGTCGGGAGCCCACCCGTATAACAGAGGTGTTACTTTTAAGATTGTTGCATTTGGGAGCCCGCCCATAGAACGGAGGTGTTACTTTTAAGATTGTTGCAGTCGGGAGCCCGTCCGTAAAACGGAGGTGTTACTTTTCAGTTGTTGCATTCGGGAGCCCGCCCGTAGAACAGAGGTGTTACTTTTTAGTTGTTGAAGTCAGGAGCCCGCCTGTAGAATGGAGGTTGTTAAATTTTAATTTGCTGTTGAAGTCAGGAGCCCGCCTGTAGAATGGAGGTTGTTATATTTTAAGTTGAAGAAGTCAGGAGCCCGCCTGTAGAATGGAGGTTGTTATATTTTAAGTTGAAGAAGTCAGGAGCCCGCCTGTAGAATGGAGGTTGTTTTATTTTAAGTTGTTGATAAAGTCAGGAACCCGCCTGTAGAATGGAGGTTGTTAAATTTTAAGTTGTTAAAGAAGTTAGGAGCCCGCCTGTAGAATGGAGGTTATTAAATTTTAAGTCGTTGAAGAAGTCAGGAGCCCGCCTGTAGAATGGAGGTTGTTATATTTTAAGCTGAAGAAGTCAGGAGCCCGCCTGTAGAATGGAGGTTGTTATATTTTAAGTTGTTGATGGAGTCAGGAGCTCGCTTGGAGAATGGAGGCTGAATCATCTTTAATTTGCTGTTGAAGTCAGGAGCCTGCCTGTAGAATGGAGGTTGTTATATTTTAAGTTGAATAAGTCAGGAGCCCGCCTGTAGAATGGAGGTTGTTTTATTTTAAGTTGTTGATAAAGTCAGGAGCCCGCCTGTAGAATGGAGGTTGTTAAATTTTAAGTCGTTGAAGAAGTCAGGAGCCCGCCTGTAGAATGGAGGTTGTTAAATTTTAAGTCGTTGAAGAAGTCAGGAGCCCGCCTGTAGAATGGAGGTTGTTAAATTTTAAGTCGTTGAAGAAGTCAGGAGCCCGCCTGTAGAATGGAGGTTGTTAAATTTTAAGTCGTTGAAGAAGTCAGGAGCCCGCCTGTAGAATGGAGGTTGTTAAATTTTAAGTCGTTGAAGAAGTCAGGAGCCCGCCTGTAGAATGGAGGTTGTTAAATTTTAAGTCGTTGAAGAAGTCAGGAGCCCGCCTGTAGAATGGAGGTTGTTAAATTTTAAGTCGTTGAAGAAGTCAGGAGCCCGCCTGTAGAATGGAGGTTGTTAAATTTTAAGTCGTTGAAGAAGTCAGGAGCCCGCCTGTAGAATGGAGGTTGTTAAATTTTAAGTCGTTGAAGAAGTCAGGAGCCCGCCTGTAGAATGGAGGTTGTTATATTTTAAGCTGAAGAAGTCAGGAGCCCGCCTGGAGAATGGAGGCTGAATTATCTTTAATTTGCTGTTGAAGTCAGGAGCCCGCCTGGCGAATGGAGGCTGAATTACCTTTAAATTGCTATTGAAGTCAGGAGCCCGCCTGCAGAACAGAGGAATACATTTCAAGATCAAATCAGAAGTCGGTAAGGCGGAGGGTCACAACAAAATACCCCCAGCATAAATCCCATTTTAGAAATCAGAAAGAAGACTACAAGAGCAAGTTCGAAGATAGATAAGATTTTGTAATCCTTAGTTTAGTCTAGCTTTCTTTTTCTTCTTCTTAGCAACGGTGTAATAAGGAGATCGGAAAGCAGTAGTGACAGCATGCAGCAGCAGTAACAACAAATTGCAGTCCCATGGTAGTACCAGCTACCAAAATTTCCCGAACTACATTAACCTGATTCCCTTTTAGCCAGGGATATGTAGTAAACCTTGAAGAAAAGGTTTGGTTAAATCTTTCAAAAAATGCTTCACACAGAGTATTCAAACGGACAAAAATCGCTCGTATTCGCTCATTTTATCTTTGCACGAAAACACTTTGGTGTGCTCATGGTGTGCTCGTGGTGTGCTCGTGTCTATCATTTCGGACCGAGGTATGTAGTTTACCTCACATTTTTAGAGAGCAGTTCAGGGAGAGTTGGGCACATGGGTTGAGTTGAGCACATCGTTTCATCCTCAGACGGACGGGCAGTCCGAGCGGACCATTCAAATTTTGGAGGTTATGCTCCGAGCTTGTGTCATTGACTTTGGAGGCTCGTGGGATCAGTTTTTGCCTTTAGTGGAGTTTGCCTACAACAACGCTACCAGTCGAGTATCCATATGGCTCCTTATAAGGCTTTGTATGGTAGGCGGTGTCGGTTGCCGGTTGGATGGTTTGAGCCGGGAGAGGCTCGGTTGTTGGGTACGGATCTAGTGCAGGATTCCTTGGACTAGGCCAAGATCATTCAGGATAGGCTTCGTACAACTTAGTCCAGGAAAAAGAGTTACGTCGACCGTAAGGTTAGTGATTTGGCATTCATGGTCGGTGAGCGGGTATTGCTTCGAGTGTTGCCTATGAAGGGCGTGATGAGATTTGGGAAGAAGGGCAAGCTTAGCCCTAGGTTCATTGGCCCATTTGAGATTCTTGATCGAGTAGGGGAGGTGGCTTACAGACTTGCATTATCGTCGAGCTTATCAGCCGGCACCCAGTGTTTCATGTGTCCATGCTTCGGAAGCATCACGACGATCACGTGTTAGATTTCAGCACTGTCTTGTTGGATAATGACTTGTCTTATGAGGAGGAGACGGTAGCTATTCTAGACCAACAGGTTCGTCAGTTAAGATAGAAGATTTTCCTTCTGTTCGTGTTCAGTAGAGAGGTCAGCTTGCTGAGGCATCGACCGGAGAGTCCGAGTCCGATATGCGGAGCCATTATCCCTATCTATTCCTCGACTCAGGTACTTCCTTCTTATGTCCGTTTGAGGACGAACGATTGTTTTATAGGCGGAGAATATGATGACCCAAAAGGTCATCACTTGTTTTAGAAATAAATTCTGCATTTTGAGGCCTTAAAAACCTTTTTCTTTCTCACCTCGATTTATGTGCACAGTCCGGCGCATAGTCGGAAATCCATTATGTAAAAATCTGTGAAAAATGATGAATTTTACCTTTAAAATGAATCTAAGTTGACTTCGGTCAATATTTTAGGTAAACGGACCCAGACTTGGGCGTATGTTCGAAATCGAATTCTGAGGTCCTAAACCTGAGAAATGAATTTTTGAAACAAATTATTTTCCTGAATTAATTATGAAGTAAAAAAAGAATTTATGTTTGAAACCATTGGTATCAGGACCATATTTTGGTTACGGAGCCCGGTATAGGTCTTATATATGATTTGAGTCGAACCTATGAAATTTGGTAAGAAACGGACTTGAAATGACGTGAATCGGACCTTATTTGAGAAAAAACTGGAAATTTTGATATTCTTAAGTAATTTTATGATTTTGATGCTAAATTCATAGTTGTTGATATTATTTTGGTGATTTGAATGCACGGAAAAGTCCGTATGATATTTTTAGGTAGGTGTGCATGTTTGGCTTGAAGCCTTGAGGGCTCGGGTGAGTTTTGGATAGGCCACAGAGTGGAATTTGAACTTAGGGTGTTGCAGATCTGAACTGGTGTGTTGCAGGCCTGCATCGCAAATGCGAGTACTATGTCGCAAATACGTAAGAGCCAAATCCAGCATAACCTCGCAAATGCGATGTCTCCAGTTGAGGACTGTCATCGCAAATGCAACAGAATTATCGCAAAAGCGACTTTGCAAATGCCAAAGCCACTTCGCAAATGCGATCATAGCAGACTTCTGGGTTTGCAATTGCGGACCCTGGTCGCAAATGCGATACCTGCAACCTATAAATTCATAACTTAGATGCATTTCAACCATTTTTCACACTCTTTCAAAATCAAAACACCCTTGGACGATTTTTCAAAGACAACTTCTCTTCCTAATCGATTCTAAGTCATTTCTAACTTGTTTTCTTCAATCTTTAACATCTTTTCACATGATTTCAACTCAAAATCAATGATTGTTATAGGGGAAATTGGGTGTTTTAGGTAGAACCTAGGTTTTTCAAATTTTGGGGATTTGGAACTAGGTTTTTCAAATTTTGGGGATTTGGACTCGATTTCAAATTAAATTATGTAATTGGGTTTTGGTTCGAACCTCGGGTTTTGACCACGTGGGCCCGGTGGCTATTTTTTACTTTTGGAAAAAACTTTAGAAAACTTATTTTTATGCATTAGAATTGATTCAACTAGCATTTATTGATGTAATTAAGTAACTTGTGGCTAGATATGAGCGAATTGGTGGTAGAATCAAGAGGTAAAGCGATAGTTGAGACTTGAATTATGTTCGTGGCATCGAAGTAAGTGTTTGGTCTAACCTTAGCTTAAGGGATTAGGAGTCGAGTCCTATTTGCTATGTGATATTTGTTAAGTGCGATGTATAGGCATGGTGACAGTATCTATACGTTGGTGTCAAGCATGCCCGTGAGTCTTATATCATTATTTTTATAACTTTGTTGTATTGTTCTTCCCTTTGGTGGCGATTTCTATTGTTGGGCAAAGTTTGTGGAAGAAATAGCAATGTTTGAACATTGAGGAGCATTGGCTCAAGTTGTATAATGAAATGTAAAAGTATAAATGGTAATTGAACCTTTTAGAGCATTGGCTCAAGTGTTGAAGTGAGTTGTGAAGTAAAAGTGAAAAAGAGAAGAGAATCATTATATTGCTTCCCTTGTTGGGATATTGTTGCTTTTAATGCTATCTCCCTTGCCGGGATGTTATTGTTTTTGATGTTGTTCCCTTGCCGGTACTTGATTGTTGAACTATTGTTCCCTTGCCGGGATTCTTATTGTAATTTCATTTATTTCCTTGCCCTATTGCTTGTGATTGTTGTTTGGGTAAGGAAGAGTGTTAAAGCATGACGGGTGATGCCGTGTATTGTTTTGATGAGAGAGTGTTAAAGCACGAAGGGTGATGACGTGTATGATTTGTGAGGAAGAGTGTAAAGCACGAAGGGTGATGCCGTGCCACACGATGTACAATTCTGTGCCGATTATATTCATTATATGGTGAGGACGGGAGTAAAAGCACGAAGGGTGATGCCGTGTAATTTATATTAATTCTTTGGTGAGGACGAGAGTAAAAGCACGAAGGGTGATGCCGTGCACTTATTGATTCTTGATTCTTGTTGATAACTAAGATATGGTGTTCCTCTTATTTACCCGTTGTCTTTCTACTCTTAATTGATGTTTCCCCGCAACATATTTCCCTTTTCCATACTTGACTGTACATTACTGTTCTTTTTTTCTGCTGTATATGGTTTTGCTGCACAGGTTTATCTAGTAGTCTGGTCCTAGCCTCGTCACTACTTTGCCGAGGTTAGGCTAGGCACTTACTAGCACATGGGGTCGGTTGTGCTGATACTACACTTTGCACTGTGTGCAGATCTCGGAGCAGCAACTTTTTGACCTTAGCTTGGGTGGTTGCCTTCAGTCCGTATGGAGATCCAAGGTAGTCTTGCAGGCATCCGCAGGCTCTGGCGTCTCCTTCTATCCCTTCATCCTGTTTCATTTACATATTTAAAAAAAATGCATTATTTATCTTTCAGACTTTGTTTGTAGTACTCTTAGACCGTCTGTGAAGCTGTGACACCACTTCTGGGTAGTCGTTGTTCAAACAGTTGTATTGGATATAATTAGATAGTTTTATGGTTTTCTTCCGCTTGTTTTAAATTTCGCTGTCTATAAGTTGTTGCTTCATAATTGTTAAATAATTAAAATGGGAAAAAGGTAAATTTTTCAAATAGTCGGCTTGCCTAGCTTACATTAGTAGGCACTATCACGACTCCTGAGGGCAGAAAATTTGGGTTGTGACATTGGAATTGGAGGTCCGTAGGTTATATTGAAGCAGTTTGGCAAAAATTGGAAAGTTGGGTTTTGGAAGGTTGAGAGGTTTGACTGAGAGTTGACTTTGGTGATATTGAGGTCGGACTACGATTCTGAGAGTTGAATTAGCTCGGTTATGTTATTTGGGACTTGCATGCAAATTTTGACGTCATTCCGGTTGATTTGATATGATTCGATGCGAGTTGTAGAAGTTGAAAGTTCATTAAGTTCGATTTGAGGTGTGATTCATAATTTTGAGGTTATTTGATGTGATTTGAGGCCTCGAGTAGGTTTGTGTTGTGTTACGTGACTTGTTGATATGTTCGGACGAGGTCCTGAGTGGGTTGGATGAGTTTCGGATAGGTTCAGGTTGTGTTGCACTTCTTTTTTATCCTTAAGCGTCGTTTCTTTAAGCATAAATGGTTTCACATTAAGAAAATAAGCTCCAAATTTAGTATTAATTGAAGCATTAGTTCTGTATCGTAATTATGGAGCCATAGCAAAAAAGAATCGTCGAATTCAGACGTCGTATGAAAGAGTTATGCTCATTTTCATTTCGGGGAGACTGCTGATTTCTGGTGTAGTCGCAATTGCAAAAATTTTTGTCGCAATTGCGACATTTTCCAGCCCTATTCTTGTTCGCAATTGCGACCTTTGGGTTGCAAATGCGATATCTGCAACTTATTTTCAGTTGTGTAATTCGGGGTTTGGCTTCATTTTTGTGATATTTTTGAACACTAGGTCCGAGAGTGGGCGATTTTGAGAGAGGACTTTCATCTACAAACATTGGGTAAGTACCTCTAATTAATTTTCAATTATATTTCGTGATTATACCTTAAATTTTAAAATCAAATTCATGAGAATTTAAAGGAAAAATTGGAAAAATTGTAAAATCTTTCAAAATGTAAAATGATGATTTGAAGAATGAATCGGTAATGGAATTTGATAATTTTGGTATGGTTGGACTCATATCGGAATGAGTATTCGGGGTTTGTGAATTTTATCAAGTTCTGAGGAGCGGGCCTGGGGTATTGACTTTTTGCAAATATTATAAGGATCATAGCTTTGTCAATTGAAATTGTTTTCTCTTGCATTGTTTAATGTATTTAAGTCATCTTGGCTAGACTGAGCCGAGCGGTGGTGAATTGGTAAAGGAAAAGCTAAATTAAGTATTGATTTGGCCGAGTTGAGCTAAATGTCTTGTCTAACTTTGTGTGGGGAAACTACCCCTTAGGGATTGAGTTAATTGTGCTATCTTATTTTGTGAAAGCCGTGTACGCAAGATGGCGAGTGGGTACACAGTCTATATGTGGTAATTGACCAGTTCAGAGTGTCTAGTCTCTTCCCATGCCTTTGATTGAATTGTCATAACATGTGATATTTCGTTGTTAGTCTACTCTTGCATGCTTTATTTGACTCTATTAGCGCTTATTGTACCTCATACTCGTTATTTGACCCTTATATGCCTTAGTTGAAGTAATTGCCTTCCTTATTGTCTTGTTACCTCTTAATTGTTGAATTTTTTCCATGATTCTTGTCGCGCCCCCTTTTTCTTTTCCATCGGGAATCGGGTTTATAACATTTTGGGACAACTCTTTCCTTTTGGGAAGGGGTTTTGCAATTTTGAAGAGTTGCCACCTAACGATTTTAAGGCGCGTTAGCGCACCTATAGGGTTCATTTCTAACTATGTTTGATAACCAGAAATAGGGTAAGAGCTTTAAATTATCCTAAGGGGAAGGTGTTAGGCACCCCTCAGGATCCACTAGTGTGGTTCCCGGCCAGATAGCTTTTGTGACTTTGTGCAATTAGCAAATAGACAAGTAACGCTCAAATAACAGGGGATTTAAATACACAAGTGTTTGAAAATGATTAGTGAAAGCAAGGTTTTGAAAAGAGTTACAATGTAAGCATGCTTATGAATGTAAATGGGGTCCTAGGTTTGTTTGTAATATGGATCACATTAATGTAATACCCGGTATGACACTCCTCAAAAGAGGGGCTACACGTGGTATTAACGCACCGGTCATCATATCCATATCTACCCTTTCCCACCTGTGAAGGTGAATAAAACGAGGGTTGGTCTCGACCCCTATTACATGATGTTACCCGTCCTTTCCTATCAGTCCCGGAGGTTAGGACTCCTATCCTATAAGAAGGAGGTTCTAGGTAGACCCTCAGGTTTAAAGGCAAAATAATAAGGCGACATACAAAATAGGTAGAACTGTACCTTAAAAGGGAAAACACAGAAACGAGTAGAAAGCTCAGACATACCTCCACAGATAATACACATAGACAACATGACTTATACACAATTAAGGTCTGAATTTAAAATCCTAAAGCAGGGTGTTTGAGTGGTAACATCAGATCCAGATTTATCACATGACTTAGAAAAGAAGTCCGAATCAGGTTTTGCCTAATGATTTTAATAGTTGATAATTAAACAAAGGCAGTTCTAGTTTTATTAAAGTAATTAGCTAAGGTTTGCCTAGGCGTAAGGCGGTATGCAATAGTTATCCAAGTTATTAAGAACAGTTTGGAGATTATTCTTTACCTAAAACATATTGTTCTAGTTGCAGAGATGGTTACCAATTTAATTTAGAAAACATCACAGTGTGAAAATTATTACTCTACTACCTTTTCATGAATCAGTAATTAACTAGGCGTTTTAAACGAAATGCAAACAAGATCTTAGGACATGATATCTAATATGCACATGCAAATGGCAGAGTCCCTAAGGCATGATTTCTAGGTGTACATAATAGTTGCAGAATTGTTGAAATACGACTTCATGAGTAACAATTTTTATGCCAATGTTGTTATTATCCTAGGAGCAGAATTTCTAAGTGGTAAACATGGATTAGTGATGGATGAGATGCTGAAGTAGGAAACAAAGGTCCTAAGAGCATGATTTCTCGTACATAATTAGGAATATAACCCTAGTAACATGTTTTCTACCCTTTAACAACCATAGCATGCATATTCCCCATCCTTTTCACTAGCTACCCCAATAACCGTTTACAAATTATTACAGGCCATGTGATTGAATTACATAAGCAAAAATAAAAAATAAGAAGTTACAACTATAGAAAGCCTGATACGGACTTCCTCTCTGAGTTACATAATAAACCACCTCAAATGCCAACATTGTTCATAGCTTTCCCTCATATCTAGGTGTGACAGAGTTCCCTAAAGACCTCAAGGGATCCCGGGCAGTGCTCACACCCAGATTTCATGGCCAAGATAGGGTAAGTGCAGTGTGGAAAGGCCAGCTTTCATGTGTCCAAGTTCAGAGTGAGCTCAAGAGTACCAAGGCAAGGCTCACACAAAAGGGGTAGAACCTAGTATTCTAGGAGTATAGTGAAAGTGCTTGACATAGACTCAAATGAGTTGAGTTGGAAAACAATCTTGAAAACAACATGTTTAAAATAAGTTTGTAAAAGCAGCAGAAGGGTTGCTTAGGGTTAACAGTTTTTTGAAAGGGAAAGGGGATAGGAGCAACAACAACACATACAGAACAAGTTCAAATAGCAGTAGAACTTCAGGAGTTTCAAACAGGGAAGTAGGGGTTGGGGACATAGAGGGTCCAAATTAAAAACACATAATTAGTCATGAATCAAGTACATTAAGCGACTTGCTAGTTGAAGGACATAAACATGAACAAGTCAACATGCTGATTATATTTGAACAAAGGAGGGCAGAATTTTAAGAATGTTGAGTAAAGCAGTTAACGAGAAGTATAATTTAACAACATTAGACATTAAGTTAGTGCAGAAAGAGACAAGGATTGACAAATAAAGGAATACATGGAGTTGAGTTTCAGAATTTAAATTAAGAACATACCAGTTGAAGAAGCAAAGAGCAAAAAAATAAAGCAATCAGTGTTCCACAGTCTAACCTTGGCTTGCAGACTGCTAGAGAAAGTAGTAGAACAAATAGTAGAGAAAGAAGAGAGACTTTGAGTGTATATGTGTGTGTGTTCTGAACTAATTGTTCGTGTCTTTAAAGAAGAGAGGGTAGAGTATTTATAGTTTTGAAAATAAGGTAACAAGTAAAGGTTTAACACAAATATGGAAGTAATCACAATTACAATCCCATTAATACAAGTACTTCCCTTTAAACAAGGAATTACAGCTAAATGGATACTAACAGGGATAACTTAAGGAAAGAAAATTAGTTTGAAAAAGATTGACTCTTATCATATAAGGGGTAGTAAAGGTATAAAGTATATAATCAAGTCTAAGTACATAATATACTTTAATTTGAGGAAAGGATTCGGTAAGAATGAAGCACCACAGTAAATAAGGGAATTGAATCAATCAACTTTAAACCAACGAGTAAAATTTAGGGGTTTATAAGAAAACCTTGCAATCAAACCGTAACTTAAGGAAATCAAGATCAATCAAGAAGGAGTCATGATTATGCACTTCAACATATAAATAGAAAAGAATAAACTGGCGTATCAGACATGCAGGGTCAAACATATTGATAAAAAGAAGCAACTACATGAACACAAACATACAGAAGTGACGTGAGTAGGCTGGGGACTACTCGAAGCATGGTAATCAACAAAGTCAAGTAGTGAGGGATAACACATAGAACCAAAATGAAGAAACCAGTCTAACACATAGTAACAGGTAAATGAGATCAGGCCAACACACAAAAGCGAGTAAAGAGAGTATTTAAACTCACAGTAACAAGTTAAGATTTAAAAAAAAGAAATTAGGGTTTTAACAAAGTTGAGTTAAAAAACAGTGAGCACTCCGAATCATTTGAGACAAACAAAGAAAAAGGATCTAACCATAAAGAACCCAATCAAAACAGGCATATAAACAAAATAACAAGGATAGCTCCAGGACCCCGGATAAAACCAAAGATACTTAGGGTTTTCAACACGATGAACCAGGTAGGAGAAAACATAAATAAACCATTTAAACATAGTAAAATCATAAGACAACACTGGAAATAAGAGGAAAGCCTTTTGAAAGAAGTTGTGAAAACCCTAATCTTGAAGACGGAGAGTCACTTTGAAAAATAGGAAAAAACCCTTTGTGAGAAACACCAAGAAGTTCATAACATGAATATATCTAAGACATATTTGAAAGAAAATCGGAAAGTCTTTAAAGTTAGGGTTTTGGAGAACCCAGAAAAATGAGAAAACTTCGAAAAGTTACCGATCTAGTCGGAAAAGTCATGGATCTGATTCGAACGGCCATGGATGGCCAAAAAAGACCATAAATGGAAGTTGATCAAGGACTATACTAGACCTCTTCGAGATCTTTCCACGAAATCACAAAAGCGGGCCACCAGGAGACGTAGGAGACAAGTACACGTCTCGAACAACCATGGAAGTCCATGGATTGGGTGAGGATCGAAGGGGATTAGGGTTAGTATGGGTAGCGGAGGCTAGGGTTTGAGTGAGGTTGCAGAGGGGAAAGGGATTCAAGGGCGGTGGGTTGGTAACAAATGAATTAAGTTAGGGGTCATTTTGGGTTAAAAATGGTAAGAGGCAACGTGGGCCGTTGATTTGGGAGATCAACGGTCGAGATTAGAGAAGGTAGGTGGGGATTCGGGTTTGTGTAGGATTTTGTTGGTTTAGGTTCGGGTTTTAATTAGAAATTGGGTTGGGAAATTGGGGTGTCATTTAGGCTATCATTGAAATACAAATGGGCTGTTATTTAAATAGCTAGTTTTTCTTTTTTGAATTTATAAAAATAGTAAATAGTTTATGAAAAATAAATTTAAAGTACTAAAGTGATTTATAGTACATAATTAACTGTTTAAAAATATATGATTTAATTTTATGCGTATAAAATATAATTAAACCTTAACATCGCTAATACTGCAATTATGTGCAATTTAGCCTTAAAAATACTAAATATAATTGTAAAAATATGTAAAAATTAACTTATCCATATTTTGGCATAAACGTAAAAATACAATAGAAGAATTATCAAAAATAATAATTTTGGAAATAATTATTGAGGATTTTATGGATAAAAAAGGGAAAATAAATCAATTTAAGCCTTTAAAAATTACGTGAAAAATAATAAAATACTTGGACATGCTCGTATATGCATATATATGTTATTTTGAAGGTATTTTGCATATTGAAAAATATATAGGGAAAAATTGGGTATCAACAGCTACACCTCTTTACCCGGGAAGGATGGAAGAGTTTTTCGGGTAAAGAAATGACGGCCAATTTTGACCGAGTGAAACGATTTGGGAAGATTTAGGCCACATCCCGGCTTCCGAGTTACCTACATATCCCTAGTTTTATAAGAATTAGGCCGTATATAGTTTAGGATTCACCGGCGGAGTATACCGGCAAGGCGATTTCAAGAACGGACGCAACATCTAGGGCTGGGTGGGTGGATGATTTACGAGAATAGTTAGGTTTGATATGGCTGCGTGCACTAGAGAGGAATCGCTCATGCCGGGATGGCCGTTGCTCGCCGGTTTACCTGCAAATAAGCAATACAAGCATATATTGTGTGTAATTTTAAACATGGTGCAAATTATTGTTGGACCATAAATGGTGTCTTTGGATGGTTAGGAATGGCGTCCTCAGACCATGATGTCCTGGGCAATGAAGCGTATGATAAAGGATTTGCAGGCCATGAAATGGTGTTCTCGGTCTATGAGGATGGTGCCTCCGAACCATGATGCCTTTGAATAATGATATGCAAAAGTTTGAAAGAGATCCTCAGGCCATGACATGGTGTTCTCGGGCTATGGAGATGGTGCCTCCAAATGATGATGCCTTTGGATGCGTTGACGATATTTCAACCCATGAAGGATGTGGTATGTGGCGATCTTTCAGTCGTGCAGGTGTAGTATGTGGCGATCCTTCAGCCATGCAGATGTAGTATGTAGCAATCTCTCAGCCGTGCAGATGTAGTATGTGGCGATCTTTCAGCCATGCAAATGTAGTTTATGGCGATCTTTCATCCGTACAGATGTAGTTTGAGGCGGTCTTTCAGCCATGCAGATGTAGTATATGGCGATCTTTCAGCCGTGCAATGCAGTATGAGGCGATCTTTCAGCCGTGCAATGTAGTATAGGGTGATCTTTCAGCCATGCAGTTGTAGTGTGAGGCAATCTTTCAGCCGCGCAATGTAGTATGTGGTGATCTTTCAGCCATGCAATTCAGCATGAGGCGATCTTTCAGTCGTGCAATGCAGTATGAGGCAATCTTTTAGCCATGCAGATGTAGTATGAGGCGATCTTTCAGCCGTGCACATGTAGTATGTGGCGATCTTTCAGCCGTGCAATATAGATGAAGTTAGAGGTAGAGCTTAACCTCGAAAGGCAGAATAGTAGCCTTATGCAAATTGGAAGGAGGAATGGTAGCCTTATGCAAAGCAGATGCACTTGGAGGTAGAGCTTAGCCTCGAAAGGCAGAACAGTAGCCTTATGCAAATTTGAAGGCAGAGTGGTAGCCTTATGCAATGCAGATGCAGTTGGAGGTAGAGCTTAACCTCGAAAGGCAGAATAGTAGCCTTATGCAAATTAGAAGGCAGAATGGTAGCCTTATGCAATGCAGATGCAGTTGGAGGTAGAGCTTAACCTCAGAAGGTAGAATGGTAGCCTTATGCAAGAAATAAAATAGCAAATGACAGTAGAGTTTTCTTAGTTGATAGCAGATTACGGCGTTGTGATTATTGGGAGCATTGTGACATACGGGACATCATTGGTGTGTGCTGATAGCAAATGTCGGCAAGTACAACAGTTCTGAGAATCGTATTCTTGAATAATGTTTGTTCCATAGGCGTATAATATGTTTTAAAGATTTCGCAGTCCTAGTGCCTGCATCCAAAAAAAATCGAAAGTTTTGTAAAGGGGAAAGGTTAATTCACATCCCTGCTGGCTTTGCTTGGCTCGTTCGGCTTTTGATTTGGTGATACCATTTGTATCGTTGGGGTAGCGTTGCTAAACAAAGCAGTTTCAATAATAGACATGCATGATTTTGTAAAAGTATGATATAAATGTACAATTAAAAATAGTTTTTAGATAAACCGACGACTGTGATGTGGTTTGGTACATTGCAACCTCTCTTGCTACAGAATTTTGAGGGCCTCCTCAAAATTTTGCCCCAGTTTGATGGGTTGACACTTCTGACTATTGCTCGTGCGGTGATCGGCTGAAATTACTTCGGAATTTTGAGGGTCGTCCTCAAAATTCTGTCCCAGTTTCCAATTTCGGGGGGAAATGAAAATTTTATTGAATTGTGACCGAACCTATAGGGCTGCCTATGTATCCCCTCTTAAATGGGAATCAAGTCAGGAGTTGTTCAATTTACATCATATGATGAAAGCATAAAGATTACATATAGTAACGCTTGACTACATCTGAATTGATCTGGTTTGGCCAGACTTCTCCGTCCATTTTTGCAAGTATGAGGGTTCCTCTTATCAAAACCCGGTGAACCATGTACAGACCCTGCCAGTTGGGAGAGAATTTTCTTTTACCTTCATCTTGATGCGGAAAATTTTTCTTTAACACCAGCTGCCCCGGTGTGAACTGTCTTGGCTTGACTCATTTGTTGAAGGCTCTGGACATTCTGTTCTAGTAGAGTTGACCATGGCAAACTGCGTTCATTCACTTTCCATATATAAGGTCTAGTTTCTCATAACGACTTTTCACCCACTCTGCGTCGTCAAGCTCAACTTCTTGTACGATCCTTAGGGAAGGAATTTCTACCTCAGCGGGAATGACAACTTCTGTATCGTAAACCAACATATAGGGGGTTGCCCTGGTTGTGTTGATACCCAATTTTTTTCTATATATTTTTAATATGCAAGATAACTTCAAAATAGCATATATATATGCATATATAAGCATGTCCAAATGTTTTATTATTTTTCAATAATTTTTAAAGGTTTAAATTGATTTATTTTTTCCTTTTTATCCATAAAATCTCAATAATTATTTCCAAAATTATTATTTTTGGTAATTTATCTATTGAATTTTCATATTTATGCCAAAATATGGCTAAAATAATTTTTATATATTTTTACAATTTCATTTAGTACTTTTTAAAGCAAAATTACACATAATTGCAATATTAGCCATTTTAAGGTTTAATTATGTCTTATATTCATAAAATTAGATCCTATATTTTTAAATTGTTATTTATCTGTTATAAATCATTTGGACCTTTTAATTAATTTTCAGAAAACTATTTACTATTTTTTATAAATTAAAAAGGGAAAAAGTGGCTATTTAAATTTTAGCCTAAATTGGCTTGAAAATCTAGCCTAAATCAAGCCCCAATTCCTCGACCCAACTTCTAATTTAAACCTGACCCAAGCCTGGACCAATACCTACCCCATTCAATCTAGGCCGTTGATCATTCAGATCAACAGCCACCAACTCACCTACCTAAAATAAAGCCAAATGACCCCTAAACCTAAATTATTTCTACCAACCTGCCGCCCTTGAATCCCTTCTTCTCTCAAACTCTCTTTGAAATCTAAGGCTAACCCTAGCTGCCGCCACTCAAATCCGCCCTAATCCGCTTTGATTCTCACCTAATCCATGGATTCCCATAGCAGTTTGAGAGGTGCACCAGTCTCCTATGTCCCCTGGTTGTTTGTTTTCTTGATTTCATGGATAGATCTCAAAGAGATCTAGTCCAGTCTTGGTTCAACTTCTTTCCATGGTCCTTTCCTATCCATCCATGGCCGATCGAGTCAGATCCATGGCTTTTTCGGCTAGATCGGTAACTTTTTGAAGTCTTTTCTCACTTTTTTGGGTTCTCTGAAACCCTAGATTTAAGAGCTTTCCAATTTTTCTTTTAGATCTGTCTTAGATCTATGCATGTTATGAACTCCTTGGTATTTTCTAAAAGGTTCTCCGATTTCTTTCAAAGTGACTCTTTATTTTCAACGATTAGGGTTTTCTCAACCTCTTTTAAAAGTTCTCTTCTCCAATTTTCAGTGTTATTTTACTATGTTTAAACGATTTGCTTATGTTTTTATTCTACCTGGTTCATCATCTTAAAACCCCCAAGTGTTTTGCATCTATCTGGGGTTCTGAGACTCTCTTTGTTTATTCTATACGCATGCTTGGTTCGATTAGGTTCATTGTGTTTGAATCCTTTTTCTTGTTTCACTTATCTGGTTCTGAGTTCTTACCATTTTTTTAACTTGACTATTTCATAAACCCTAGTTTCTTAAAAGGGTTTTCCTCATTTATTACTATGAGTTCTTTACTTGTGTCTGACTTTCTTTACCTGTTAAGACTGATTTTTTCACTTCGGTTCTACGGGTGAGCCATGACTGCTTAACCTTGTTGATTACCATGCTTTGAATAGTACTTATCCTATTCATGTCACTCGTGTATGTCTATGTTTATCTAGTTTGATCCGTTTGTCAATATGTTTGACCCTGCATGTCTAATACGCCCATTCATTCCTTTCTATTTATATGTTGAAGTGCAAAATCATGACCACTTCTTGATTGATCTTGATTTTCTTAAGTGACGGTTTAATTGCAAAGTTTTCTTACAAACCCTAATTTTACTCGCTTGTTTAAGTAATTGATTCCTTCCTTTACTTGTTGTGATACTTCACCCCGCTGAATCTTTTCCCAAAATTAAGTATATTTTCTGTACTTAGACTCAATTGTCTCCTCTATAC
Source organism: Nicotiana glauca (assembly GCA_026770625.1). NCBI lineage: Eukaryota > Viridiplantae > Streptophyta > Magnoliopsida > Solanales > Solanaceae > Nicotiana > Nicotiana glauca. The sequence continues at coordinate 162,088 of MU781690.1, forward strand.
TTTTACTATCCCCTATATGGTCAGAAATCAATCTTTCTCAAATTGATTTTTCTTTCCTTAATTATCCCCATTAGGATCCGTTAAGCAGTAATTCCTTGATTAAAGTGAAGTACTTGTATTAATTTATTCTGATTGTGATTATTTCCATATTTGTGTTAAACTTTTACTTGTTATCTAATTTCTCTACTCGTTTTTAAAGCTATAAATACCCTAATGTTTTCAATAACAACACACAAACAACTGAGTTCAGAACACACACTTACACATTCAAAACTCTCTCTCTTTCTCTACTACTACTTGTGCTACTTCTTTGTCTAGCCGGCTGAAAGTTAAGGCTAGACTGTGGAATCCTGCTTACATTTCTTTTCTGCACTTTGCTTCTTTGACTGGTATGTCCTAGTTTAACTTTTAAACTCCAATAACAATATACTTCCATATTTGTTTTAGCTTCTTTAATTTTTAGTTAAGTTCTGCTTATGGTTCTGTTAAGATGCATTACCAACGTGCCATAATATTCCCCTTCCCCTCTAGAATAATGCATTCCCCTATGTGTGTTTCAAGACATACTCTGTCAGTCACTTACTATTTACTTTCCATCCCAAGTCCTTATCCCTTCAATGTGCTTATTGATCACGCCCAACTATGCCTTATAAAAAGGACAATGCGGTCGCTGCAAATATAATCCGGTTTACAAGTCCGGAGTCGAATCCCACAGAGAACTAAGGTTTAGCTACA
>MU781690.1:166471-184244 GCA_026770625.1 Nicotiana glauca
GAAATCATACCTACAAGGCATAAAATACACAATTAGTGCAAAACACTAGCGATTAAAGCGCAAACTCAACTAAAGTGCATTAAATTAGAGTGTAATAATCGACTAAAACACGTAATTATAGCCTATCATCACTTATGTTTTATGATTAGCCTGTGATCATGCCAGTATCATCTATTACTGTGCATATCCAACTAATCCTAAAGACCCTTGATTGGGCTATGTGTTTACAGTCAAATGTCTATGTGTCCCAAATCCCTTGATCCCCCTTGTATGACTACTGATTCTGTGTATGATCCCATCTTGGGAGTTTGAGTTTTATTTACTACTACAACTGCTTTCAACTCACCTCTGTTACTGATTACTTCCAACCCAATTTTTAAACAAACTCTTTTTCAAACTATGTCCAGCACTCTCACCTACTCTTAGAATCTAGGTTCTGCCCCTTTTGTGTGAGCCTTGCCTTGGGACTCTTAAGCTCCTTCTGAACTTGGACACATAAGAGCTGGCCCTTCCACAATGTACTCATTCTATTTAGTTATGCAAATCTAGGTGTGAGCACTGCCTGGGACCCCTTGAGGTCCTTAGGGAACTCTGACACATCCAGATATGAGAAAGGCTTTGGAATACCATTGGTATTGAAGTGATTAATTACATAACTCAGACAAGAAGTCAATATCGGGCTTCCTATGGTTGTAGCTTCTTGTTTTTCTTTCATTTCTACTTATATAATTCAATCACATGGTTTGTAATAATTTGTAAACATTATGGGGTTGGCTAGTAAAAAGGGATGGGAAATATGCATGCTATCAAAAGGGGTAGAAAGCATGTTATTAGTTTTACATTCCTACTTGCGTAATTGAATCCATGCTTAGGACTCATTTCATGCATTAGAGATCATGTTCCTTAGGATTTACACTTACCATTTCTCAGCATGTCTATTTCACTATCATATCGCTTAGCAAATCCTACGTTAAATGTGTTAACAACCAGTGTTTCTGCAATCATGTTCCTACTGCCATGTACACTTAGAGATCCTATTTTAGGCTAAAACAACACTAAAAATCATATTATCTTTGCATATTCTAGTAATCATGTTCTAAACGTTGTAATATCTGTGCATATAGAAACCCTGTTTAGGATTCTGCGTATATATTCTTCTGCATCTCTGCACATTAGATATCATGTCTTTAGGATTTCATTTATATTCGCTTAAGCACACTTAGGCTAATTATGAATGCATAAAAGGAATAAAGTGATTTTATTCAGTCCTTACTATTAACTAGCAACAATTCTATGTGCTGAACACCTAGAACAACACGTTTTGGTAATAATAATAATCTCCAATTGTCTCAATAATCTTGAATAACTACTGAATCCTGCTCACGCCTAGGCAAGCCTTAGGTAATTACTTTAATAAAATTGGAACTGCCTTTGTTTAAATTATCAACTGCTATAACCAACAGACATGCCTGATTCGGACTTCTTTGTGAGTTATATAATGAATCTGGTTCTGACTCAAACACCCTGCTTTAGGATTTTAAAATTCAGACCTTAACTGTGTTTAAGTCGTGCTATTTATATGCATTATTTGTGGAGGTATACATGAGCCTTCTAATTGCTTACATATCTCCCCTTTAAATGCACTCCTACGCGTTTTTATATGTCACCTTAGCCTTTTTACCTTTAAACCTAAGGGTCAGCCTAAAACCTCCCTCTTATAGGCATAGTAGTCCTAAATTCCTCCAGGACTGATATGAATGGGATGGGTACAACATGCAATAGAGGTCGAGACCAATCCTCTCTTTAATACCTTCACGGGGTGGGAAGGGTAGATATGGATATGATGATCGGTGCGCTAATACCACGTGTATTCCCTCTCCTGAGGAGTGTCATATCGGGTATTGTATTGATGTGATCCATATTACAAACAAACCAAGGACCCCTTTTACATTCACAAGCATGCTTAGATTATAACTCTTTTCAAAGCCTTGCTTTTTTTTTTTCAAACACTTGTGTATTTAAATTCAAAATCCCCTATTACTTTAGCCTTATTTGTTTACTTGCTAATTGCACAAATTAACAAAACTATCTGGCCGGGAACCACACTAGTGGATCTTAAGGGGTGCATAACACCTTCCCCTTGGGATAATTTCAAGCCCTTACCCTGCCTCTGGTTGCCAAACATAGTTGTAGTTTAATCCCATAGGTGCTTTAACGCACCTTAAAATCGTTATGTGGTGACTCTGAAAAATTGCAAAATCCCTTTCCCAAAAGGAAAGAGTTGTCCCAACATAATGTCATAAACCCGATTTCACGAGAAAAGGGGGCGCGACAGCATGGTGACTCTGCTGGGGATTTTTAGGCTTTTACTGTTTCAGATTGTTCTTGTGAGTTTGTACCTCTCTCTATGTGCAATTATTTGTTTAATTCCTTTAAGTATTTAATTTCTTCTTTAAAAGCAAAACTGACATATCTCCCTTTTTTCTTTCCTTTATTGCTTTAAATTATGAAACAGCTGTATTTATCGCTTTCTTAATGTGCAAATACATGTAAACATGCTTTTAATTATTGCATAATCATGTTCGACATCATACTCCACTCGTGCCAAACAAATACTATAGCAACGCTTGATGAGTGGTTGCACTCTTCCCATATCATTACCCCTAAATTTGAAAAGGCTTATTTGCGGTAAAACGAGTTGATCAGCGGTGCAGTCAACAATTCCGTGCCTTCCCCCTTGAGTTGTCCACTCAAGGGTACCAGTCTAAAACCCCATATAAACCTTACTCTATTTAATTAGTGCATGCATCATAGTCAAACCTAGCCGGGTCAGTTATGTTGTCCACATAATGATCCTTTAAGATAGCCTTGTCCAAAGTCCACTGGGTTTCCCTAAACCCAAACGGACGTCGTCAGGTTTTGTGCATTTATTTAGAGAACTAAATGCTTCGTGCTAATTGTTGATATTAAATAGTCGAGTCCGGTTGGGGAAGGGCCTAACCTTATTTACCTTGCAAAAATATGAGGCACGAAGTCCCCAGAATCGGTATGGTAACCAACGTCCACCCAAGATTGCTAAGCTGGTGGAGAGACTTACACTCTAGTGACCAAACTCTCGTCAGAAAATATCTGGGAAATCTACTATCCCTCCTGGAGATCTAACCTAATAACATGATCATAGAAGCTGCCACATTGTTTTGGGATTATGAAAGGGCCGTGTTCTGCTTTGTGGACATTGAGATGACACCTTTGCTGGAGGAGATAGGAGGGCTGGCCAGTTTAGTGTGGGAAACTTCGGGTTTGTTAATGCCTGAGAACCGCAAAGTCATGGGTTTCCTTAAAATGATGGGTTTGAATAAGAATATAGAATTGACATGCCTAAAGGAATCATATATCCCTTTTGACTACCTATATGAAAGGTACGGTCACAACAAATCTTACTGTGCCTACCCTGACGAGTTTTCCATCACATCCTTGGGACACGTCCATTGCACAGTTTTCGTCTTCATGTTATGCTTCCTGGGTCTGATCGTATTTCTGATGAAGAAAGGTAGAATTCATACTAGGTTGGCTATGGTAACCAATAATCTAATGGAGGGGATTGGTGGGCAGGCATTCAGCATTGTGCCCATGATCCTTACAGACATATAGAGAAGTGTCAACAAGGAGCGAAACACTTCGAAGGCTGCAATCTACTACTTCAACTTTGGCTCATAGAGCATCTCCAAAAGGGTGAATATCGATAAGAAATTCAGCGAAGGGACTGGGATGATCATGTCACTTTCCACCATCTAAAGCGGATGAATTACATGCTCAACATGTTTACTCAGCCTGAGAACGCTAAGGGATGGTTTGAGCTATTTGATAACCTGAATAAAGAACGGGTTCAATGGATGTTTGAATGGTTTCCGATAGAGGAGTTCATCGCCCGATCTAGAGATGCCCGTTTTCTGATACTAATTGGTCTAAGAGGAACATACCCTTACGTCCCTCTTCGAGTTATGAGGTAGGCTGGTAGGAAGCAAGTCATTCCCTTGGTCAACAAGATGAGCCACTTTGAAGCCGACTTCCAAAATTCTCATAGTCCCTACAAGTGCCAAGCCCAACACATGTGGCATTGCAAGATCGTAATGGGGAGAGACACCATAGAGCCGGACGGATATCATGCCGATTGTACTCCTTTCTATTCAGGTTGGTTGGAAGACAATGATGATGGTTTGTGCTAGCCAGGGTTTGTTCGAGGTCACAGAATTATGGATGCAAAGGCCGAGGTGCAAGCCAAGTACAACCAGCTGTGCAAGAGGATCCGTGAGTGCGAGAACGAACATCGCGAGATACAGGAGTCCAACTAGAAGCTGGTTGAGGAATGGAAAGACATGGCTACCAACGCCAACAAGAGGCTGGGATACTTGGAGCGAGGCATAGTAGAACTGGAAAGAAAATTTCTCAAAAAGGTTGAAGATTGTCAAGAGGCTAAAGGGACCGAAGGTGGACATCTAGCCAGAGCATACCTGTTGCTGGGACTTCGCGAGTTGGGGAAGCTGCTTGATAGAGCCAAGGATGGCGAATCTGGGGAAGGTCTTTCTGGGACCAAGTAGATAGGAGTTTACCTTTTTTCGCTTTAAAAATGTAACAAGGCCAATCGCTATTAGTAACTTTTATTTTCTATTTATTTAATGTTGATTTGTGATTCGTCTTATTTTTATCAATGAAATGAGGCATTTAGCATTCCAAGTTCTCCGAATCAACTTGTTACTAGGCCTACCTCGGGCACAATGAGGTTCCCAAATTAGGACACGCTTTACATTCCTGCACTATGTGTTTAAATATTGCAATACTTTTTATGACCCTTACTGACTTGGCTACCTTTTGTTTATTTTTGTTTTATTATTCCCCTCCCCAAAGGTTAGTTCATGCATTATGGAAACATCATCTTATTCCATGAGATCCAGGGGCCTTCCACCCACTCCTCCTCTTAGTCCTGTTAAGAAGAAGACCAAAAGCAAGATGGAGGATTTGAATAACATAGCAGAGGCCACTGATGGCCATGGTATTCGGGTTCCTAACAAAAATGTGTCACAACTTGAACAGAAATTGTTGAAATTCCAGGAAGAGCTCGATCATGTTTGGAATCTGGCCAACCTATCATTTTCCCTCAGCACCCCAGACGCCAACTTCCCCAATGTTCAAAACCCCACACCTCCTCAAAATATCCCAAAACAACAAACTCATCCCACTGCTCTACCGAAGAACCAATGTAACACTTGCCATACCCCGAACAACACTCCACTGCTCATCCTAGAACCTCAAAACTCTGCAAATGACCATTTCCACGCCCATACACCAGGCCACTATAACAATCCCATCTACATGGAGACCATGGCACACTCTACCCAACCTATATCTTGCACACCTGATCCTGATGAAAAGGATCTTCTCATCAGGAACTTGGCTGAGGAACTTAAGAAACTAACCAGCTGAATTCAGGGCGTCGGAGGAAGCAAATGAATCGAGAGGCTGAACTATGAGGACCTCTGCATACAACCTGATGTCAAACTGCCTTAGGGGTAAAAACCTCCTAAGTTCGAAATGTTTGATGGTACGAGTGATCCAAGGGTCCATTTGAGGACATATACAACAAGCTGTCAGAGTAGGAAAAGATGAAAGGATCCGCATGAAGCTATTCATGAGGAGTCTGGAAGGAGAAGCGCTATCTTGGTACATCGGCCAAGATCCCAAGAAGTGGTTGAGCTAGGTAGGTATGGCATCTGACTTTATGGACAGGTTCAAGTTTAATACACAGAATGCGCCAGACGTGTTCTATATCTATAATCTAAAAAAGAAGCCCACAGAGACATTTCACGAGTATGCTACTTATTGGAGGTCCGAAGCTTCTAAGGTCAGACGTGCCTTAGAAGAAGAACAAATGAACAAGTTCTTTGTTCGAGCTTATGACCCGCAATACTATGAACGATTGATGATAATTGAGAACCATAAGTTTTCCGACATTATCAAACTGGGGGAACGAATTGAAGAAGGTATTAAGAGCGGTATGTTTACAAACTTTGAGGCCTTGCAAGCTACAAATAAGGCCTTGCAGTATGGTGGTGTGTCTAAGAAGAGGGACGAAGGGGCCGTGGTGGTTGCACAAAGGACCAAGTCTCCCCTTAAATAACAAGCCTATCTAATACCTCCACTCACATACCAGCCAACCCTAAATTACCAAGCACCCTCCTACCAAGATCTACCACCGACTTATCAGTCATCTCCACTTCCTACATATCAACCTACCTCACCCAGATACTCCTAACCCGCTCATGTCTACCAAACTTACAATGCCCAACCATCCCATTATCAATCACCCCGTCCCTGCTACAACCTCTGAGAACCCTTCCCAGTGGATTAACCCTAACAAGTCATGTGCATACCACTCTGGCATGAAAGGACACACCATCGATGAATGTCTCTCCTCGAAAGACAAGATATAATCTTTGATTGATAACAAAGTCATTGTGGCAAAGAAAGACGCTCCAAATATTTGTAACAACCCTCTACCCAGGTGTATTCATATCCCAAACCGAAGGTAGTGCTATGTTTCTTGAGTTTTATAGGTTTAGAGATCCCTTGGAGGTTCTTGTCGAGTCCTTTTCCAGGTTCATACCTATTCTAATTCAATATACTCTCGATCTTGTTATCCTACCATTTGTCTTTATCGACATCATTGACCCGATCGATGTGGTGGTAAGTTTCTCCACCAAATTTTTTTCTTCCCCCGATCGCTGGAATGGTCTGGCGACTGTATATAGGGTTGCTGCCGTCACCGTGAATGATCACTTCTTGGTGATTCCATTCGAACTTTACTGCCTGATGCAACGTTGATGCTACAGCCCCAGTGGCATGAATCCATGGTCATCTTAGCAGTAAGTTGTAAGATGCTGGTACATCTATTACTTGGAAATCGACCTCGAACCAGGTTGGTCCCATCTACAGACATAGACTAATCTCACCAATGGTGGACCTGTGAGAACCATCAAAAGCTTTCACATTGATTGCTCCATTCTTAATCTCATGCATCCCTTTACCCAACTTCTTGAGTGTTACCAACAGACATATGTTAAGGCTGGAACCTCCATCGATTAGGATCCTGGTGATGAAACGGTCTTCATATTGTACGGTGATGTGCAGTGCTTTGTTGTGACCTAACCCTTCAGGCGGTAGCTCATCCTCGTAAAAGGTGATCTTATGGCTTTCCAGCACTTGTCCCACCATATTAGCCATTTCCCTGCCAGTGATGTTACTTGGTACGTACACTTCACTCAGCACCTTCAATAGAGCACTCTTTTGTGTTTTGGAATTCTACAGCAATGAGAGGATGGATATTTGTGCTGGTGTCTTGTTTAACTGGTCAATGACCAAATACTCCTTGGCTTGTATTTTCCTCCAAAGGTCGTCCGGACCTGTCTCAATGAGGGGTGGCCGAGTAAAGGCCTGCTTGCTTGATTCAGCTATGTGTTCAGGGGTATAGAATCCACCAGTTCTTGTAATACCCTGGGCTATGACAGTATCTTCAATTCTGAACTTACCCTTCCTTTTTGCATCGACTGTATAATCCCAGGGTACGGCATTTGTGTAGAATGGCAGCATGGTGGACATCGCCACTAGGATAGGCGTGGCTATCTTCACTTCGAATGGAATATGTTCCTTGGGCGGCAAGACTGTAACCTCAAATGGTGCTGGTGGCTTTACTAATGGCGCTGCTTCAAACTCAAGAGGTATAGACATATTTACCTCAGTGTCCTTAGACGGTTGGATATGGACTATGATCAGATTGAGAGTAACTGGTGGTTTCTTTGGGTCATCACCTTCTGCGATCAACCTGATGGATACCTCGGGATCCCACTCATCCTCCACTTCAATCATGTGAATACCCCCACCCTTATGGTCAATAATTGGTCGCCACCATGGCGTGGTCCTTACTACCCGTTAGAGCAACCAATACTGCATCTAGAGAAGACTTCCCAATAGGCCGACATCGTCAATGGGATGGATGAAGAAGAAACACTCGCAGCAGTGAAAAACTTGATTCTAGAGGACAATGATATGGACTGTTGTGTTATTCTCGAGGAGGAGGGGGAGGAAGGTCCTTCCATACAAGCTGTAAGCAGAGGGGCACATCTCAATAATTGGACCATCAGGACAACCAGAGCCCGATGAGCCTCGGGGTAGCAAGGCTAAAACAAGCACTATTCATTGTTTTATTTATTAAATGATTTTCTTTTTGCATTTTTCAATAGCAATAAGATCTTCAATGTTCAAAATAGTTATTCGATTTATCAAAAGCATGTTTGATTTTTCTTATGAATTAATATTTATTACTATCTTTTTCCTCCTTACTTTACCAATACAGCATTACTGTTACTTATCTTGATGATCCAATGATAATGACATGCAATGAGACAACGCAAAAAGGACATTGATTCAAAAGAAGATGACATACCAGATGAGATTGTCAAAGAAGTTGAGAACTTTGAGAACAGACCTAAGTCCAACCTGGACGAGACAAAAATTGTTAACCTAGGAGATGTAGAAAACGTCAAGGAAAGACGAATCAGCATTCACCTATCGCCATCAGAGTAGAAAGAATACACAGAGTTTCAAAATGAGTATGAGGACATATTCACCTGGACATATGATGATAGGACCAGTCTGAGTACATCTATTGAGGCCCATAAACTACCAACTGATCCAATGTGTCCACCGGTAAAATAGAAGCTTAGAAAGTTCAAACCTAATATGAGTCTAAAAATCAAAGAACAAGTCACCAAGCAGATCAAAGCTAAGGTTCTCATGGTGGTTGAGTACCCGACATGGTTAGCCAATATTGTTCCAGTGCCAAAGAAGGATGGGAAGGCCAGAGTCTGTGTTGACTACTGGGACCTCAACCGGTCCAGTCCGAAAGATGACTTCCTTTTGCCGAATATACACATCCTGATTGACAATTGCGCCAAGCACGAGCTACCGTCATTCATAGATTGCTTCGCTGGTTACCATCAAATCTGGATGGATGAGAAAGATGCTGAGAAAACAACTTTCATTATGCCGTGAGGAATGTGTTGTTACAAGATGATGCCATTCGGTCTGAAGAATGCAGGGTCCACCTACATGAGGGCCATGACTACCATTTTCCATGATATGACACACAAGGAGATAGATGTATATGTGGATGATGTTATTATCAAATCCAAGAAGGCCACTGACCACATAGAAGATCTGAGGAAGTTTTTTAATAGATTGTAGAGGTACAACCTGAAACTAAACCCCGCAAAATATGTATTTGGAGTTCCTACTAGGAACTTTCTTGGGTTTATTGTGAGCCACCGAGGAATAGAACTGGATCCATCAAAGGTCAAAGCCATTCAAGAACTACCATCGCCAAAGAAAAAGAAAGATGTGATGAGTTTCTTGGGAAGGCTAAACTATATCAGCCGATTCATAGCACAGTCTACAGTTATCTATGAGCCAATATTTATGATGTTAAAGAAGGATGCCGCTACCAAATGGACCGATGACTGCCAAAAGGCCTTCGACAGAATCAAGGAGTACTTATTAACACCACCAGTCTTAGCCTGCTCGAGCGGGGTAGACCCTTATTACTCTACCTTGCAGTGTTAGATGGAGCTTTTGGCTTCGTTCTGGGACATCATGATGAAACAGGGAGAAAGGAACAAGCCATTTATTATCTCAGTAAGAAGTTCACCCCGTACGAGGCCCGGTATTCTCTTTTAGAATGCACCTGTTGTGCTTTGACTTGGGTAGCTCAGAAGCTGAGACATTACTTCTGTGCCTATACCACATATCTCATATTAAGGATGGATCCTTTGAAGTACATCTTTCAGAAGCCCATGCCCACTGGCAAGCTAGCCAAGTGGCAAATCCTGTTGAGTGAATTCGACACTGTTTACGTGACTCAGAAGGCGGTCAAGGGACAGGCACTGGCAGACCACCTTGCCAAAAACCCCATGGATGGAGAATACAAACCCCTGAAAAGGTATTTTCCTGATGAAGAGGTATCCTTCATAGGAGAAGACATTGCAGAACCCTATGACGGTTGGAGAATGTTATTCGATGGAGCAACAACCTTCAAAGGAGTTCGCATAGGAGAAGTCTTGATTTCAGAAACCGGTCAGCATTATCCAGTGTCTGCCAAACTCAAGTTCCCCTACACAACAATATGGCCGAGTATGAAGCCTGTATCTTAGGGCTTAAAATGGCCATTGGCATGAATGTGCAAGAGCTGCTAGTGATTGGAGATTCAGATTTACTTATACATCAGGTGCGAGAAGAATGTGCAACAAAGAACTCCAAGATACTCTCGTATCTGCATCACGTAAAGGAATTGAGAAAGAGGTTCATAAAGACAGAATTCCAGCATGTTCCCAGAATCCATAATGAGTTCGCCGATGCATTGGCTACCCTATCATCTATGATACAACATCCCGACAAGAACTTCATTGATCCCATCCCAATAAAAATCCATAATCAGCCAGCTTACTGTGCCCATATTGAGTAGGAAGGAGACGGAAAACCTTGGTTCTATGATATTAAGGAATACTTGACAAAAGGAGAATACCCTGAGCTTGCTAATCCTACTCAGAAACTCACACTCCAGAGGTTTTCCAACAACTTCTTTCACAGCAAAGGAATCATGTATAGGAGGACTCCTGATTTGGGACTATTAAGGTGTGTTAACGCAAAAGAGGCATCCAAGCTACCAGAGCAAATTCATGCCGGGACTTGTGGTCCACATATGAACGGTTTTGTCTTAGAAAAGAAGATACTCCGGGCTAGCTACTTTTGGATGACTATGGAAACAGACTACATCCAGTATGTTCGGAAATGCCATCGCTGTCAGATACGTGCAGACATGATAAAGGTGCCTCCAAGCGAGCTTAACACAACAAGCTTACAGTGGCCGTTAGTCGCTTGGGGAATGGACGTCATCGGACCAATCAAGCCTTCCTCTTCCAACGGACACAGGTTTATCCTAGTAGCAATCAACTATTTTACCAAGTAGGTTAAAGCAACATCTTACAAGGTAGTAACTAAGAAAGTCATGGCAGACTTTGTCCGCGACCGCATTGTTTGTCAATTCGGTATTCCTGAGTCAATCATTACTGATAATGGCTCCAATCTCAACAGTGATTTGATGAAATCCATGTGTGAAACTTTTAAGATCAGACACAAGAATTCTATAGCCTACAACCCTTAAATAAATGGAGTTGTAGAAGCCGCCAACAAGAATATCAAGAAGATATTGAGGAAAATGATAAAGAAGCATAAATAGTGGCACGAGAAGTTATCATTTGCTCTATTGGTGTATCTCACCACAGTTTGCACATCAACTGGGGAAACCCCCTATATGCTGGTTTATGGTACAGAGGCTGTCATTCCCGCCAAAGTAGAAATTCCTTCCCCAAGGATCATACAGGAAGCTGAGCTCGATGATGCAGAGTGGGTGAAGAGTCATTATGAGAAACTAGCCCTTATAGACGGAAAGAGAATGAATGCGGTCTTCCATGGTCAACTTTATCAGAACAAAATGTCCAGAGCCTTCAATAAGAGAGTCAAGCCGAGACAGTTCACACCAGGGCATCTGGTGTTAAAGAAAATTTTTCCACATGAGGATGAAGCCAAGGGGAAGTTCTCTCCCAACTGGCAGGGTCCATATATGGTTCACCGGGTTTTGACAGGTGGAGCCCTCATACTTACAGAAATGGACGGAGAAGTCTGGCCAAAGCCGATCAACTCAGATGTAGCCAAGCGTTACTATGTGTAATCTTTATGCTTTCCTTATATGATGTAAATTGAACTACACCTGACCTGATTCCCATTTAAGAGGGGATACATAGGCAACCCTATGGATTCGATCACAATTTAATAAAATTTTCATTTTCCCCCGAAATTGGAAACTAGGGCAGAATTTTGAGAAGGACCCTCAAAATTCCGAAGTAATTTCAGCCGATCTCTGCACGAGCAATAGTCAGAAACGTCAACCCATCAAACTGGGTCAGAATTTTGAGGAGGACCCTCAAAATTCCGTAGCGAGAGAGGTGCAATGTCTCGAACCACGTCATAGTCACCGGTTCATCTAAAAAACCTATTTTAATTATACATTTATGTCATACTTTTACAAAATCATGCATGTTTATCATTGAAATTTATTCGTTTAGCAACGCTACCCCAATGATACAAATGGTATCACAAGATCAAAGCCGAACGAGTCAAGCAAAGTCAGCGGGGATACGAACTAACCTTCCAATTTGCAAAACTCATGATTTTTCTTTGAAGGCACAAGGATTGTGAAATCATTAAAACATACTGCACGCTCATGGAATAAGCATTGTTCAAGAATACGACTCTTCGAACCGTTACACTTGTCAGCATTTTCTATTCGCACACTAGTGATGTCTCATATTTCACAAGGCTCCCAGTAATCACAACGCTGCAATGTACTCTCAGCTAAGAAAACGCCACTGCCATATGTTATTTTATTTCTTGCATAAGGCTACTACTCTGCCTTCCGAGGTTAAGCTCTACCTCTATCTGCATCTGCTTTGCATAAGGCTACCATTTTGCCTTCCAATTTGTATAAGGCTACCATTTTGCCTTCCGAGGTTAAGCTTTACCTTCATCTGCATCTGAATTGCATAAGGCTACTATTTTGCCTTCCAACTTGTATAAAGCTACTATTTTGCCTTCCGGGGTTAAGCTCTACCTCCATCTGTATCTGCATTGCATAAGGCTACTATTCTGCCTTCCAACTTGCATAAGGCTACTATTCTGCCTTCCGAGGTTAAGTTCTACCTCTATCTGCATATGCATTGCATAAGGCTACTATTCTGCCTTTCAACTTGCATAAGGCTACTATTCTGCCTTCCAATCTGCATAAGGCAACTATTCTACCTTCCGAGACTAAATGCTGTCTCCATCAGCCTATGCATGGCTAAAAGATCGCCACATACTACATTTGCACGACTGAAAGATCGCCACATACTACATTTGCACGGCTAAAAGATCGCTTCATACTATAGTTGCATGGCTGAAAGATCACCATATACTACATTTGCACGGCTGAAAGATCGTCTCATACTGCATTGCACGGTTAAAAGATTGCCACATACTACATTTGCACGACTGGAAGATTTCCACATACTACTGCATCCTTCATGGGCTGAGATATTGCCAACTCATCCAAAGGCATCATCATTCAGAGGCACCATCTTCATAGCCCGAGAACACCATGTCATGGCCCCAGGATTTCTTTCAATCTTTTGCATATCATTACTCAAAGGTGTCATGGTTTGGAGGCACAATCCTCAGAGCCTGAGAACATCATTTCATGGCCTGCGAATCCTTTATTATACGCTTAATTGCCCCGGACATCATGGTCTGAAGATGCCATTCTTAACCGTCCAAAGACAACATTGATGGTCCAACGGGAATTTGCATCATGTTTAAAATTTATGCAAAATATATGCTTGTATTGCTAATTTTCAGGTAGACCCGGCGAGCAACATCCGTCCAATGGGAGCAGTTCCACTGCAGTGCCCGCAGTTGTATCAAATCTAACCATTCTCGTAAACCGTCCGCTCACCCAGCCCTAGATGTTACGTCCATTCTTGAAATTGCCTCATCGGTATGTTCCGTCAGTGAATCCCGAACTACATAAGGTCTGATTCCTGTAATAATAGGGATATGTAGGTAGCTCGAAAGCCGGGGTACGACCTGAACCTTCCAAAATCGTTTCTCTCAGTCAAAATTTGCCATCGTTTCTTTACTCGAAAACTCTTTCATCCTTCCCGGGTAAAGAGGGACAGTTGTTGATACCCAATTTTTTTCTATATATTTTTAATATGCAAGATAACTTCAAAACATGTCCAAATATTTTATTATTTTTCCATAATTTTTAAAGGTTTAAATTAATTTATTTTTCCCTTTTTTTATTCATAAAATCTCAATAATTATTTCAAAAATTATTATTTTTGGTAATTCATCTACTGGATTTTCATATTTACGCCAAAATATGGCTAAGATAATATTTACAATTTCATTTAGTATTTTTAATGCTAAATAGCACATAATTGCAATATTAGCCATTTTAAGGTTTTATTGTGTCTTATATTCATAACATTAGACCTATATTTTTAAATTTTTATTTATGTGTTATAAATCATTTTGGACTTTTAAATTAATTTTTAGAAAACCATTTACTATTTTTTATAAATTTAAAAGTGAAAAAGTGACTATTTAAATTTCAGCCCAAATTGGCTTTAAAATCTACCCTAAATCAAGCCCCAATTCCCCGACCCAACTTCTAATTTAAACCTGACCCAATCTCGGATCCATACCTACCCCATTCAATCTAGGCAGTTGATCATTCAGATCAACAACCACCAACTCACCTACCGAAAATAAACACGAACGACCACTAAACCTAAATCATTTCTACCAACCCGCCGCCCTTGAATCCCTTCTTCTCTCAAACTCTCTCTGAAACCTAAGGCTAACCCTAGCCGCCGCCACCCAAATCCACCATAATCCCCTTTGATTCTCACCTAATCCATGGACTCCCAAGGGTGTTTGAGAGGTGCACCAGTCTCCTATGTCCCCTGGTTGTTTGTTTTGGTGATTTCATGGACTGATCTCAAAGAGATCTAGTCCAGTCTTGGCTCAACTTCTTTCCATCGTCCTTTCTTGGCCATCCATGACCGATCGAGTCAGATCCATGGCTTTTCCGGCTAGATCGGTAATCTTTCGAAGTCTTTCTCACTTTTCTAAGTTCTTTGAAACCGTAGCTTTAAGAGCTTTCCGATTTTGCTTTTAGATCTGTCTTAGATCTATGCATGTTATGACCTCCTTGGTGTTTTCTCAAAGGTTCTCCGATTTCTTTCAAAGTGACTCTTCGTTTTCAACGATTAGGGTTTTCTCAACCTCTTTAAAAATATCTCTTCTCCGATTTTTAGTGTTGTTTTACTATATTTAAACGATTTGCTTATGTTTTTCTTCTAACTAGTTCATCGTGATAAAAACCCCAAGTGTTTCGGTTCTATCTAGGGTTTTGAGACTCTCTTTATTTATTTTATACGCATGCTTGGTTCGATTAGGTTCTTTGTGTTTGAATCCTTTTTCTTGTTTGACTTATCTGGTTCTGAGTTCTTACCATTTTTTTTAACTCGACTATTGCATAAACCCTATTTTCTTAAAAGGGTTTTCCTTACTTATTATTATGAGTTCTTTGCTTGTGTTTGACTTTCTTTACCTGCTAAGACTGATTTTTTCACTTTGGTTCTACGTATGAGCCATGACTGCTTGACCTTGTTAATTACCATGCTTTGAATAGTCCTTAGCCTATTTATGTCACTCCTATATGTCTATGTTCATCCAGTTTGATCCTTTGTCAATATGTTTGACCCTGCATGTCTAATACGCCCGTTCATTCCTTTCTATTTATATGTTGAAGTGCATAATCATGACCACTTCTTGATTGATCTTGATTTCCTTAAGTGACGGTTTAATTGCAAGGTTTTCTTACAAACCCTAATTTTACTCGTTTGTTTAAGTGATTGATTCCTTCCTTTACTTGCCGTGATATTTCACCCCGTTGAATCTTTTCTCAAAATTAAGTATATTTTTTGTACTTAGACTCAATTGTCTCCTCTATAATTTTACTATCCCCTATATGGTCAGAAATCAATCTTTCTCAAATTGATTTTTCTTTCCTTAATTATCCCTGTTAGGATCCGTTAAGCAATAATTCCTTGATTATAGGGAAGTACTTGTATTAATTGATTCTGATTGTGATTATTTCCATATTTGTGTTAAACTTTTACTTGTTACCTAATTCCTCTACTCGTTTTTAAAGCTATAAATACCCTAATGTTTTAATTAACAACACATGAACAACTAAGTTTAGAACACACACTTACACATTCAAAACTCTCTCTCTTTCTCTACTACTACTTGTGTTACTGCTTATGACTCAATTCATGCATTAGAGATCATGTTCCTTAGAATTTACACTTACCATTTCTCAGCATGTCCATTTCACTATCATATCACTTAGCAAATCCTGCATTAAACGTGTTAATAACCAGTATTTCTGCAATCATGTTCCTACTGCCATACACACTTAGAGATCCTATTTTAGGCTAAAACAACACTAACAACACTACTAAAAAATGGTCCTATTGGAACATTTATTTAGTAACGGTTATGCAACTGTTACAATAAATAACATTTTGGAATAATTTTAACTGTACCGATAGAGTCAAAAAGCTTTTGGGACACTTGTGGAGAAAAACCGTTCCAATAGTATAACAACCGTCACCATAAGTTTAGATATGGAGACGGTTTATAAAGGCGACACAATAGAATACTTTGTGGGAACGGTTTTATGAAATAAAAGTATAATAGCACGGTTTATTTTCCCCCCTTTAATTTTCCTCTTACGTATTTACCCCCGCCAATATAATAACTTAGTTTAAGTTATATTTTAATTAAAAAAATATAGAAAAACCACGAACCCTCAAAACAGAGCTATTTTCTCTAAATCTGAAACCCACTGAATCTCTCAATTTTCAACCTTGAAAAATTCGACGACTGGCTGCTCTGGCGAATAACGACCTGCTCCGGCTAATGACAACCAGCTGTTGGTGTTTTCCCCTGTTCAATGTTTGTATGATTGTTAGCTGAGCAATGAAATTGTTCGCAGCTTCTTCGATCTGCTTTCTTCTTTGGTAATATTCTTTGTAAACCCATTATTCTACATACTTACTGTAATTTGTTTTGCTGAAAATTTGTAATTTTGCTCAAATTTTGTATAAGATTTTTAGTTTGTAAAATTGGGGATTTTGTTGGTGGGTTTTTATTTCGTGTTAGAAATTCATGCTCGATTTGCTATCAATGTTCGATGCTCGATGTCTTCTTTGTTATTCTGTATCGCTCGGCTCTTTATCGCTGTATAAGCCAATTGTAAACATAAGTTGATGCCTTGGTTTCTAATTATTGGTTAAAAAGCATGAAATACCTATTCTGAATGTGAAGAGTTTGAAATACTGTGTTTACTGTATGTGTTAGGTCTATTTGTCGTCTTTTCCTGTATCTGTTTATGAATTATGTTTAATGTCTTCCTTTGGTTTGTCATTTCCAATGTATCATTTTGCCTTACTTAAATGACAAATTATGCTTTGTGAGCTCTCGAAAGGAATTGGGGATAGTCAGGCATGATCTTTCTTTGTTTTCTTATTATTTTGAAAACTCGTTTATTGCTATTCTTTTCTCTCATGCTACTGTATGCTTGTAATTCCAGGCTTCAATTAGAAGAAGTTCAGCGTATCTTATTGGATATCTGATAAAAAATTATGACATATATATTGGTGATGAAGCTCCAAACATGATATCCACCCTGATAATTTTGCTTAGTGATCCGGATTCTGATACAATAGTGGTAATGTCAGGATCATTGCATTTCTTTTGTATGTTAATTCGTGTGGGTTATTTGGCGACTTATTGACAGGTTGCATGGCAAGCTCTGTCTAGTGTTGTGAGTTCAGTTCCTAAAGAAGTTCTTCCAACATACATCAAGTTGGTTCGTGATGCTGCATCTACATCAAGAGATAAGGAACGTGGGAAGAAAAAGGTTGCCATTTTCTATTTCAGACAGCTGTAATTTTATGTTTTAAAATCATGGGTGTCACAGTGTTTTCTGTTGTTT
>MU781694.1:4763-29840 GCA_026770625.1 Nicotiana glauca
AAATGTATATATTAAAAATACTTAGACTTCGGGATGTGCCGTTTAGCGAATTACACTGCTCCCCCAAAAATAATAACGCGTTAACTACTTTAGGCGCGCTTTTAATAATTTACTTTCTTAAACACGGGTGCACATTTATGTGACCCAAATCCAAATCTCGACGAAGTCGAAATGTGTTAGAGGCCACAGGCGTACTGGTACGGTGCGGTCCAAAATACATTTTCACGACGTTGCAATTCTTTGTTAAAATAATAATAATAATATTAAAAGCGGATAAAGGTTAAAATTTGCACATAAGTTAAAGCAT
The DNA here is from genome assembly GCA_026770625.1 of Nicotiana glauca. Taxonomy (NCBI): domain Eukaryota; kingdom Viridiplantae; phylum Streptophyta; class Magnoliopsida; order Solanales; family Solanaceae; genus Nicotiana; species Nicotiana glauca. Next base: position 5,071 of record MU781694.1, read on the forward strand.
GTTATAAATCAAATAAATTTAAAAATACAACAGTTAAAGAGACCGTACTAGAAGTCTGCAAGCATGTCATGTTATTTAAAGCCGCATTATTATAACTGAAAAGAAAATATAAAAGGGAAAAATAACAAAAATCAGAAAGACTAAAGAGAAAATGGACGATGAAATATTGATTTTATTTCTTGGAACTTTAGGAAGATAACAGGGTTTACATTCATGAATTCAAAAGACAAGAAACTAAAAGAAACATCCGAGTTACACCCTGAAATAACCCGAGATGCAGCAAAAGTGACAACGCTAGTCTATTGGGACTCCCGCCTGATCGGGAAAGGCGTAGCCTTCCAATTTTGGAGTTTAGCATTTGGTCCCACGTAGAGCACCTCAGCGGTGCTAGTCCCTTCCCTGGCTGGACCATGTTTGTTTCATAGAGCATTTGCCTCATAGCTTCACAGATATCTTCTATTTCATCAGCCGTGAACACCTCATCTTCCTCTTATGTGCCATACTTAGTCTTGTCAAAGGTCTCATACAGATGTGTCAATGGTTGCGGCAGAAACCATCCATCTTTCTTTCTCTCATCGGCCTATTTCTCATCATCTGGGGTAGGGTGGAAGCCTATCCCGAAATACTTTTTTGTTGCGGGTAGTGTTACCGGTTCGGCCATTCCTTGCAAAGCTTTTCCCAACCCTTTTCCTGGATTGAAACCGTGTCTAATCATTTCCTTGGCTACCATGATCGAAGCATTGGACATGAAAGGTTGGGGGCATGGATGTCCTTCCTCATATTGATCAGCTACCACGATTTCAAAGGCTTGATAGACAATATGAACACTTCCCTCCTTCGCCTCCAGGCATGGTATAGATGGGTCATGATATATGGACTGCTCACCTTCCCCGTCGAGCACGATCTCCTGATCTTCATGCTCAAATTCCCCATCTGGTGGAGGGTTGAGGGCACCGCTCCTGCAGCATGGATCCAAGGCCTTCCCAGAAGAAAATTGTAAGATGTGTCCATGTCTAACACTTGGAAGGTCACCTCGAAATCCACCGGGCCTATGGTCAGTATCAAATCAATTTTGCCGATGGTATCCCTTTTAACACCATTGAAGGCTCTCACGCAAACATTATTTGGATGAATCCTTCCTGTCCCTATTTCCATTCCTTGCAATGTGGAGAGTGGGCAGATGTCAACCCCCGAGCCTCCGTCCACCATGACGCGCTTAACGTAGTAACCTTCACATTTGACTGTCAGGTGCAAGGCTCTATTGTGGGCAGCTCCTTCTGGAGGCAGGTCACTTTAAGTGAAGGAGAGTTGGTTAATAGCGAAGAATCTTTCCTTCATCCTTTCAAGTTGTTCAACCGAAGTCTCGGCTGGCACATATGCTTCGTTCAGAGTTTTCATAAGGATCTTCTGATGTTCGGCAGATTTGGTCACCAATGACAGTAGCGACACTTGCTCAGGACACTTCCTCAATTGGTCTACTGTTTCATAGTCTGGCATTTTCATTTTCTGAAAGAATGTCTCTGCTTCTTCAGTGCTCACCGGCTTCTTAGATAGAAAACGCTTTCGTGTGGCGCTGTTTATCTCTTGTATATTTGAATATTTTTCAACAGAGACTGTTCTTGGCAGTTCTCCCGAGATTTCTTTGCCTTTGTATGTGACCAGTGTTTGTTGGTAGTTCCACGGCACTACAGAGGGGTCGGTCATTGGCTTCTATGGTGCGCGTCCAATAACCACTGGCTCACTCAGCCGAGGCGGTTTAATTGTCCCCCGCACCACATAGTCCCCTTTAGGCACATACATTTGCGTTCCTTTCTTCACTTCATACTTCCTCGGAGTGCTCACAACTAGGGGTTTCTCTTGACGACCGCGTGAAACATAGAGAACCCTGGGTTTAGGAGGCACTGGCTCTGATTTTGCCTCGATTTTCCTCTCAGGCTCAATTTTGACAGTGTTATTCTTCTTCTCTCCTTTTCCTTGCTTCGGGGCTGCCCTAGGCTTCTTTTCGGCATCGGCAATAGCAATTATGGCCTTTAAAGCAGGATCAAATTCTCGGTCTTCACAGATCATACCGATTACCGGCCCGTTGTTGTGAGCGGGCAAAGGGTTATTGGTAACATTCGGGACTTTTTCGTCCCTCAACACTATTTTCCCTTGTTCGATCAAATCTTTCACAGCCTTTTTCAATGTCCAACAATCATTGGTATGATGGCCTTCTACCCCTGAATGGTATGCACACCTGACACCCCGCTGATATGATGGTGATTCCGGGTTTTGCCCGTTTGGGGGTATGGGTTGCAGCAAATTCATCTGGATAAGCTTAGGGAACAAGGTGGAGTAGGGTTCACCGATTGGTGTAAAAGTTTGTCGTCTAGGTGGTTCCCGAGGGCGGAAGTTATTTGGTGGTGGTCGGGGGTTATATTGGTTTTGGTAAGGTGGTTGGTTTCTCTGGAATAGAGGTGGGTTTCAGTTAGCTTGTTGTTGCGAGCGGCCGAAAGGTTGAGCATTCATTACCGCATAAGGTGGAGGAGCATAAGTCATATCTGTGTGAGGATAATAGTGCTGAGGGGTTCTTTCTGAGAACGCCATTCTAGGAGCCCGGTACCTTCTTTCGCCCGATGCCGCCATCACTGTTTCTTCTTTCTTTCCGCCCTTAGCCATTCCACTAGACCCGCTTTGGATGGTTTGGGAGGTTGCCCTTATGGCTGAGTAGCTCAAGATTCTGTCCGTTTTTAGCCCATTCTCTACCATTTCTCCGATTTGTATTGCCTCTGCAAAAGGTTTACCCATAGCAGACAACATGTTTTGAAAATAATTTGCCTCCTGAGTCTTTAAGAAGACAGTGACCATCTCAACCTCATCCATTGGAGGCTTCACCCTTGATGCCTGTTCACGCCATTTGGTTGCATATTCGCGGAAACTCTCTGAGGGCTTTTTCTTTAGGTTTTCCAAGGAGTTCCTGTCTGGCGCAATGTTCAAACAAAATCTCTAGCAAGGTCATCCCAGATATGCCATCGAGATATGTCCTGATCCATGTACCACTCTGACGCTATGCCCACCAAGCTTTCTCCAAAGTAAGCTATTAGTAACTCTTCTTTTCCACCAGCCCCACACAATTGATTACAATACTTTTTGAGGTGAGCAATGGGATTGCCATGTCCATCATACTTTTTGAACTTTGGCGTCTTGAATCCCATCGGCAGGTGCACGTGAGGGAACATGCATAGATTACTGTAAGAAACACTATTCTGCCCGCTTAAACCTTGCATATTTTTCAGACTTTGCTCTAAACTCCTCATTCTTTTTGTCATTTCATCCTACTTCAGGGCTTTAGGGGTTTGGTTCTGCCCCTGTGTGATCTCATATGGTGGCCAAGAGTAGGTATATTGAGGATAGTGAGGAGGGTCGGCCTGAAAAACTGGATTCTGAAATGTGAAAACCGAAGGGTCAAAAGCATATTTTGGTGGTGATGTTTGGGTGGTCGCAGAGGATGGTGGAGCTGTAAAGATATTGGGAGCAATTCTCGATGGGAACACTTGGGGATGATCCTCAGAGGGTGTTCCGAAGAAGTTAGCAGTCATAGTAGGTTGCCCTAGAGGAATATTTGGGCGGCTGATAGGGACCGTGGTAGCACCTCCAGATCTAGGGAACAATTCCGCGAATCCGGGGATAGCACTTGGGGGTTCCTTCCCGTTGTTCCAAGCATCCCACATTTCCATCAAGCGCAAGCGCAGGATCCAATTTTCTTCAGCTGTATAGGATTAAGAGGTCGGGATCCCAGAGATCGGGCTATCTTCAGGTATGGGGCTTGTAGGCAAGGTCATTTCAGATGACATCTCTGTTTTTTCCTTTGGATCTTGTGAAGTATCGATGTGAGCCCAGTTTACCACAAACCAACCATGGTTTCGAAAATACTCAGCTGAAGAGACAGCATCAAGGGTTAGTATGAAATAAGTAACAGATAGGTGACTACACATTGGAGTGTAATGCACCTATAGAGTTAAATGGATATCTACATGTTTGCTTCGGTTGCATGTGTCATCCCAGCTTTTCTTCTTATTCCTTTTCTCTTTTCTTTCTCTTTTTATTTTGTTTTCTCTCATTTTCTTTTTCTGCTTCTCCATTTTTATTTTCTGCTTTTTCTTTTCTTTGGCCATGGTTTTTTTCTCTCAATGCCTTATTTTTTCTTTTGCATTTCTTTTCTCTCTTCTTTTCTCTTTTTGTTTTTTTTTTTTTATTTATCCTCTTTCTATTTTTCCTAGGATTACGGTCGAATCTTATGTAGATTGCCTACGTATCATGGACCGGCATGAATCAGACCAAGCGTAGTTCTTGCAAATGAATGCAAAAGTAAAAAAACAATTTTTGGGAATTTTCAATTTTTTATTGATAACAACTGCAGTTACAAAATCTAATAGACTATTCGTTTTTCTTTTCTTGAAAATGAAATTACAAAAATAGACTTAAAAGCAAAATACAGACTCGATTAACTAAGAATACATCAATGCTTCAAATCATAAGGCCCGCGGAGCATCATTCGGCATTGCCGCGAGCCTACGTGCGAGACCCCTTTGCAACTGATCTAAATCATTCATGACCTGGCGAACAAATATCATCACTGAGGCGAAGGACGTGGTACGACCCATTCGCTCGCCAGCCTGACATTTCATGACAATATAGTGGGCAATATTTCTGATCCTTTCCCTGATTGGGACCTTTTCTTGGAGGAGTCGGCTTATTTGTTGTGTACGAGACTCTAGCACCTGAGAGTCCTGAAAGTGCAAGTCTTGTAGCAATTTAATTTCCCTTTCCATTTCTACAATTAACCCATGGCACTGGTTCATCTCGGCTTGGAATTCTTTATCCCGCTGGGCTATCTTTTCTTCCATAGTATTCATTTTTCTTTTCATTTTGGCGATAGTCCCCTCGTAGTTTCTCCTCATTTGCTGCACAAATTAGGCTCTTTCTTCAGTCTTTTTGGCCCACTGCGCCCGGAGTCTTGCCATATTTCCCTCGGATTTTTCTAGTTCTTCTTGGCAGTCCGAAATTTGTTTATTTAACCCTTTGATCATCCTTTTATCAGACAGACTTCTTTCTTGGTTCCGGGCATCTATTTTCATTTGTTTGATTTGGGCTTTGAGTGCTTCGTTCTCCTGAGCTAATTTATTTTTGTCACCTTCATCGGCTACAGCCTGTACACTTTTGTCGAATTGGAGGTCCCGGACCTGTTTCTCCAACCGTACTATCCTAGCTCGGTACTCCTTCTCCTTTACTTGCCAATCCCATTGAACTTGGACCCCATCGGTAAAATGCTGCACGTGCGGTCTTTTAACGGGTCTTTCTCGGATTTGAAATCTTTTGCCAAACCACGTCAGATACTTGGGATCTACCTCGCCCCTAGCTTGGTCCTGTATTATAGTTTTTGGCTCAAGGAACCGGCATTTATTCCATATCTTTCGGATTCTGCCTTCGGGAAATGCAGCCTTTGGGCCTAACTCAATGACTTGCTCACTCAGGTCTTCATCATTATGCACTGTCTTGAATCTTCCAAGTTGTCGCAAAACCCGGTAAGGAGCGTAAGGCTGTATGCTTCGGATACCCATCAAAAGAATATAGGGGACCTCTGATGATGTGTATATAGCTTCAGTATCGGAAAGCCAACCATAAGCCCATTCGACTTTATCTGCGGTCAAGGATCTTAAGCATGATGACTAGGCCTCATTACCTTCAGGGAACTCAATACCTGTCACCCGGGTCCCAAATTCTGCAATGCAACTCAACCCGGTTAAACCGTAGTTCATATAGCTTGTGTGGTGACAGAGGTGTTGTTTCATCCCAACTGTAAGAGCAAATTGCAACCTTGAAAGAATTTCCCGGCTTCGCGACATTTGGTTAGAGCTCGGTACATTTCTACTATGATCAGAGGAACCACTGTGCGAGTAGGTTTTTTCATGGAAACATCTAGCATCCCTACCAGGCCGAGGTCTATATGACCATCTTTTCTCGGACAAACCACCACTCCCAGAAAGGCCACCATAAAGGCTAATCCCCATTGAGCCTCCCATTTGTCTTTATTTCCGGCATGTGTCAAGCCGGTGTTGAGCTCCTCGAAACTTTTTGGGTTACCATACCGGTGATATAGGAAATACAGTGTACAACACCCTTCTGCCAGATGCGGGTCTTGAATATCCCGGCTAATGTTCAACAAATCCAAAAACCTATGAAGGGTTATTGGTCGTGGGGCCAGTGGGTATCTGCCTCGAAGGTTCCTGTTGAGACCTGCGTATCCCGCAATCTCCTCTAAGGTAGGTGTGAGTTCAAAATCTGAAAACCAAAATATGTTACGGGTCGGGTCCCAAAATGGTATTAGTGCCTCAATGATATCTTTCCACAGTCTCATGTTCAGTAGATCAACTAGATCTCCCAAAATCTTGACCACAGTCTCTCTGCTTCCTTTTCCTAGATCATGCCACCACATGTGAAGTTTCAAGGGGATCTCACACAGGACTGAGAAGGTCTCGATGTTACTTGAAGTCATCCTGCACGTTTATTTAAAAGGGAAATTTTAATGACTTATTTGAAAACTGGCTATTTTTGTAGAATTCTTTATTTAACAAAACAAGGATTTGGTTTTGTGAATACGGCCTTTCAGCACTTCTGGGGGGAAGATTTTAAGGCTGTATCCGCAAACCGTTTAAAATGACTCAGGGTGGCTGTTCTTGCAAAAACATCCTTCTGGCGTCCTTTTGGGGACATTCGGCTTATTTTAACAAGAACGGCATCACCCGACTTTATTTATGACGAAAATTTAACATTTTTGGCTATTTTTGCAAAAAGGGTGGTTGGACCCGATGAGGGTTGCCTACGTATCTCACATCCGGTGAGAATCAAACCAGCATAGTTCGGGCAGACTTGCCAAAATATAAACTATTTTGAACAACAATTTTCTTTCTGTTTTTTCAAATATTTTTTCTTTTTTTATTTTTCAAAAATCTGGCAGCATTTCGGTACTATTTTGGCATTGGTTTTATCACAACAAAAGGTTATCCTCACTGAGTCTTAACACTGCTATTTTTCTCAATTTTCTCTCATTGTATACAAGTCGGTCAACATGCAAAGCCGGGCAAATAAATGCGCAAGTAGCACGGAAGATGCATCAAGATGGTCATTTCAATTCAGGTCACCTGTTCTAGACGGACCTGACCCCAATGTTGAGTCCCCTAAGTCAAATGCACATAAAGAAAACAAGCGTCCTACTAGGGATCCGACATGAGGTTTTGTTCTTCTAGGTTTAAACCCTAGGTTTATTGATCTAGACCTGGCTTACACGAGCGGACAACTCGAGCCGAGGGGGAGGCAGCGTACCGGGGATACAGAAGCTCCGCCGACTTTGCAACTTATCCAACCTCGTTCTAAATTGGGAAAGACTCTAAATGGAAGAGAAGCTACAAGAAGTGAACCCTTCTCCATGATGTAGAAGACTCAGAGAGAGGAAGGAATTCGCGACAATTTATATACAATTCAACAAATATCAAAGCGGTAAAACATTTAGCACATATAGCATGGAAGCATGTAGAAAAATCAGATAAAGCCAAATATAACAATTAAACTAAGCTCGAATTCTTTGAACCCTGAACCGGAATTCTGGTTGCGTATCCCCAGCAGAGTCGTCACAGCTATCACACCTCCTTTTTTACACACCTACCCCGAAGGATAAATGTATAAGGGAGTTTTTCCATTTAAAGTGACATTATTCGAAATGGGATTATTTATTTTTTTATTAGAGTCGCCACTTGGGAAAGGATTGGCTTTTGATGTCCCAAGTCACCGATTTAATTTAAATCCCAAATCGAGGAAAATTTTGACTTCCCAATTGAAGTTTGCGAACCAGAAATTCTGTGTAAGGAATTCTATTGACCCGAGGGAAGGTGTTAGGCACCCCCGGATTCCGTGGTTCTAGCACGGTCGCTTATATTATTACAAATGGACAAAATCTAATTTTATACATGTTCTAACCTATAGCGCAATTTTATAATTATTTACCGCTTTTTAATTATTTTTATGAAAGTGAACGTCGTTTAAGAACATATTTTCGGATCACGTCATGTAAAATGCACCTGGATCCTCGACACATTCTTATTCAAAATTTTTGAATTTGGATTTGGGTCGCATGAAATGCACACCCACATTTAAGAAGGTAAGATTATTAAAAATGCGCCTAAAGTGACTAACATCTTTTTATCTTTGTGGGAGGCCGTGAAATTCGCTTAACGGCACGCGCCAAGTTCTAAATAATTTTATATAGACGATTAACGAGGGCCCCGCAATTTTAGGTTTTATTCGGCGAGGCTCATCTCATTTGTTGTTAAAGGTCAACTTAAAGCAACGACGATTTTCTATTTATTTGTCTCTACAAAGGCTAATTAATTCACATTTATAAATTCGAACCTCGAATTCAAGTCCGAATTCAAACAAAAGGGAGGACCCTTTTAATTTGAATCCACCACCTAATCTGAAACTCGAATTTACACTTGCAAATTAATACCTTGTATTCCTAATATAATTTTTAGAGGGGTTTTGATTTGTAACAATTTCGGGGTTATAAATTGGATTTTTTTTAACTTGGTCCGTCAGATAAGATCACATAATCTGATATTTTAATGGGATGTTTCCGACTTTGGGCCTCAAAACAAGCCTTATTTATGAGCTGAAAATTGGAACTAGGCCAGCCTAAGCGAGCTTTGAATGCATTATGCCAACAACACGTTTACAACCTGAAATACGGATTCTTCAACTAATAACACCCTAACATATATTCTTATACCTTGGATTACAAACAATATTGCACTTATAATCATTTAATGCAAATAACTACACTATATTAAACACAACAGTCCAGTCATAGTAACCTACACAGCTCTGTTTTCAGTGCAGGAATTAATAATAGATGCTAATATATGAGTTAATATAATCATATTTATACAGTTTAAATGTTCAGCCAAGTTATACAGTCCTTAATTTAATTACATGCTATAATCAAACTCTAAAGAACTACAAGTCAAAATAACCAAAGGAGTTTAACACAAGAAGCTAGACCAGCACTTCATTTCATGTTAAGAGCTTGGAATTACAAGATGTGTACCTGAAGATCAAAACAAATGAGAGAATTGGTCAGCAAAGCCACAACAACAAACAAAATTCAGTGAGCAACCACAAACTCGAACTCAACCAGCAATGACTCCAATCCAGTAGATTTTTACACCAAATCAGATAGAAAACTACTCAAATTGACCCGAATAACACCCAAACGAAGTTGAAGTACACTCAAACACACGCAGAAACCTCAACAACTGATCACAAGGAATTTTCTGCTATTTTCAATTGCTGAAACACTGGAAAATTTAGAGCTAGATGCAACAGTATTTGTTTTGATTTTTCCTTTGTATTTTCGTATGTTTTTGGATTTTTCAGGAGCTAAGAACTAGAAATGAAAGTTTTAAACTATAGGGATGCATATTTGAACTCTTTTTTATTTTTGAAATTCAAATTAGAGTTTTAGCTACTAAGAAGGGGATTTTTAGAGGGAATATTAAGCTGGAAAGTTTTTTTTTGGGAATTTTTCAGGCTTCTAAACTTGTTAAAGAAGGCATTAGGGGTGCCTTTTATAGGCAAGGAGTGGGGCAGAATATTCGGGACGCTTTTCACTATTTTTCCCCCTTTTTATTTCAGATTTCACCCATTAAACCTTCAACTTCTGACTTGTTTCTCAAGTTACTACCCTAAGTTTACTAAAATCTACACTAAATTCCTATTCTAGTAGGCCCTAAGTGTTCTTTTAACTATGCAATACCTACACTACCCTTATCTTAGTTTTGAATTTACTATTCTTCCTGAAACAACCATTTTCTATGCCCAAATTACCCTTGAAAACCCCCTGAAATCACTAAACCAAACAACCCTTTTACCTTAGTTAAAACTTAACTATAGTTAACGAAAAAGTGATTTATTCAGCTATATCCAATCGAACTAACTTAAACATTGAACTAATCAATACCAATTAATATTATCGTTGAATTAACAGCTAACAAAATCATAAACTGAAATCAATCCCAAGTCAGTTCTAGAAGAACAAAATAGACAAAATTAATATGAACAAACTAAAATCTTATTTAAACAGATTAAAATAAATTTAAACTTTATACTACTGGACTAAAAACTCTACCAAACATATGGAACTCAACTAATTACTGAAACAGGGTCAAATCCCAATCAATATCATATACACAGAACAAAGGAGGAACCAAAGTAAACTAACGACTAGTTGAACCAATTAACATTTGAGCATTCAAACTAACAAAAACCAAAATCAAATCAGAATTTAAACAAGAGAAATGAAAATTATCCTAAAAAAAATTAACCTAAATATTTATAACAATCGTAGAGACGATTTGCTGTTAAACTAGAACTAGAAATTAAAAACTATGCTCGATTGAACAGACAAAACAACGAATCAAACTAAAAAAAACTAAAGAAAAGAAAGAGAAGAAAATTTACTAAAATTCGGACTTCATCATAAAACCCTTCGAAATTGACTTCAAGTTAATATTATACGTCCATTTCTTAAGAAATAGGCCTATAACATTAACTAGAGTTCACTCGACTCGAAGAAAAATCTTCAAAACAGCCCAGCAACGTATAACCCTATATTTGAAATTTGAGTTTAACCGGTGATGTTTGACTGTTTTTGGCTTGGGATTCAGTTGAGGGAGTCATGGGGACTATGGGGTATGGATTTGGAGCCGTTTGAACATAATAGGGTTTTGGGTCGGATTTTTAAAACAACATTCGAGAAGCTAGGCATTGATTTGAAGGATAATTTTTGGAGTTTCGAAAAGAGGAGATGAAAGTGATGAAGAGGTGTAAATCTGGGCGCCATTGGATGACGGCGCCGCCACTGGTGGGGGAGGATTTTAGGGCAGCAGGTTGGTCTCTCTAGAGTTTAGGATTCGGGGACGATGGGGGGAGTCTGAGAGGGGGGAGGGAAGGTTTTAGGACAGTTATATAATAAGGAACCTAGGACACCTCCATCCGTTCGATCACCAATCGACGACCATGATTTATGCCAATAACGACGTCGTTTGACGTCTATCTGGACCGGACCGGATAGAAGGGGTACTGGGCCTGGGCGTGGGACGTTTGGGCTAGCTTACTCATTTCAGAGCTGGCCCAATTTCTTCATTCACTATGTTTTCATTTCATTTTACTGCCAAAAAAAAATAAACCCATTTTCTTTTCTTTTCTTTTCCTCTTTTTATTGTTTATTTATTCTATTTATTTTCTTTGCAAAATTAACAAAACCTAATTTAATTCCCAAACTAATTACTTTCCAAAGATAAACTTAATCCTAATTTTTAAAGAGAAAAATTAAGCAAAAAGTGACAAGAAATGTAAAAGATTTATTTTTGGTATTTTTCTCTTATTTTAGTAATATTAATTAACTAGTAAAACTAAAAATGTAAAATTGAATTCTAAATGCAAACGCACTATTATAGCAATTGAAATGCACACAAAAATGTAAATGAGACACAAAATCATGCAATTAATTCCTAGAAATTCAAATAATAAAAGAAAAATTCTAATTCTAAAGAATTTATAGGAGCAAATTAAGCGTGGAAAAAATAACGTGCTCACAGCTGCCCCTCTTTGCTCGAAGACACGAAGGGTTTTCGGGCAAAGATAAATGAGCACTATGAAGGATTTTTTCCCGCTTAGCACTCCATGAGAAGCATTTTGAAAAACCGTCTCACCGAACCCTGCTCCAAAGGTTGCCTACATATCCTTGGCTATAAAGGAATCAGGTCACTGTAGTTCTAGAAGGTTTGGTAGCTGGGACTACCAGGAGCTGTGAGCTTCACTGCTGTTGCTGCTGCTAATGCTTGCTGACCTCCTTATTACACCAAAAAGGAAAATCAAAGCTAAGCTAGCTATGCCTAACAACTATTAGTTACAAGATTCCTATTTATAATTCTCTTGTAACTTGATCTTGAGTCTTGGCTGATTTTGCTGTGGACTCCGATCTGAAACTTGATGCTCGTAAGTTATAGGTGTTTACTTCTTCATGCAGCATTGAGCCAAGACAGGATCAGCGAAGCTTGTGATTTCAATCAGATTTTGAGCCATCCGCGCCCTTGCTTACTTCGCATTTGAGTTCATTTCCTTTTGTTCTTTTTTCTTTTTTTTCTTGATTCTGGATTGAGACTCATTCCATTGGTCATTTTGCACCTTGTGTCTTGAGATCGACCTGTTAAGATACCAAAACAAATAAACGAATGAAATTTTATGCCCCAGTTTTCACTAGGAAAATTTCATGAGTTAGTTATGACACATATCTAAGCGATCAGATCAGGATTGTGTATCTCTGTGAATGAATCCAGGTTATGCTAGAAGATGACCGGGTCATGCCGGAAAAAGAAAAGGGTCTCAGGCTAGGCCGGGACTTGGGAAGAAACAGCTCCTTAGGTTAAGCCAGGGAGATCTTCGGGTTATGACGGTATTTGGAAGGAAAATGCTCATTGGGTTATGCCAGGGAGGGCCACGGGTTATGTCGGTATTTGGGAAGAAAATGCTCCTTGGGTTATGCTAGGGAGGTCCACGGGTTATACCGGGATTTGGAAAGAAAACGCTCCTTGGGTTATGCCAGGGAGGTCCACGGGTTATGCCGGGATTTGGAAAGAAAATGCTACTTGATGATTGGAACAAGTTTGCATAAGGTATTAGAATATGTAGGTGCTTTTGGTTGAGGTCCCAAAGGCATCGGGGCGATTTCGGATGCTGACGGAGGAAATTGGATTGTATTGCAGTTGTTGAAGTTGCTGCTTCTGATATTGTTTCACCTACAGATTGGGCACGGTAGGTGTAGCGTCGCATATGCAAAGGATTGTCCGCAGATGCATATTTGAGCAGACAAATCAGGAACCACTGATGCGGAAGAGGGCCCGCACCTGCAAAACCACAGATACGGCGAATGGACCGCAGATGGGTGTTGGTCCATTAAGTGAATTTCGCAGATGCAGAGAAACCAGTGCAGAAGCGGCTATTGTGCTGCAAACGCGAAAAGGATTGGGCAGAACATATAAGTTATTTCACTTCGCGAGTTTGAGCTATTCCACCATTTTTAATTTCGGCTTGAGAGCTTTTGGAGGATTTGGAAGGAGAATTTCAAGGTAACTTCATTAAGGAAAGGATTTTGGACCTAAAACACAATTCTATGGTAGTCTTTAATAAATTTAAGGCTGAAAAATTTTTTGAGTTTCAAGAAGCGGGCCTGGGGCTCAGTTTTTCTAATTTCTGGATTTTTAGTATTTTTTATTGTTTTTGCTTGGGCTTTGTTCCCTTAGCATATTGTGACGTATTCGTTCTGATTTTGGATAAGTTCGACGCACGTGGAGGCAGATTTGAGGGGCAAAGGCGTCGCGAGCTAGAGAATTAGCCCGTTCGAGGTGAGTAATGATTGTAAATGATGTTCTGAGGGTTTGAAACACCGAATTGCACATCGTAGTGCTATATTGAGGTGAGGCACACGCTTGACGACGAGCGTGGGGTCGTGCACTATTGGGGATTGTGACTTGGTCCATTCCGATTAATGATTTTACAGCGTATTTTGATTGAAACTATTTTTTATTATCATTACATAGGTTGAATGCCATATTTGGGCCTATTGCCAACTATTTGAACCCTTCGGGGCTTTTATTTGCTATTTACTCACTGTTTTGTTTTATTACTTGAACTCAGTCATGGTTTTTTCTACCATTTTACTACTCAGCTATTTTTACTCAGTTTTGAGACTTAACTGATATTTTAAATGATGTTTGGGATGAGAAACATTGTTTTAATATCGCCCGAGGGGCTTGTGATGATTTTCGACTGAGTAAGGCCGAGGGCCTGTATTGTGAGGAAACACTGATACTGATTTGAGGCCGAGGGCCTGAGATATGTACGCCACGAGGTGGCATAATTGATATGAGGTCAAGGGCCTATATTTGATACCACGAGATGGCTTGTTATTGCACTTTGGTGATAAGGGGCCCCTCCAGGTGTCTGCACATACCCAGTGAGCACGGGTACCCATTCTGATGTGAGATTGAGCCCGAGGGGCTGCTACTGTTGTGAGATATTGCTTGAGGGGCGGATGTGGTGTTATTGTGCCCGAGGGGCAAATTTCTATTTGCTTACATTATCCTAATTAGCTGTCAATTACATGTTTACCGGTTTAAAGAACATTTTCCTTGATTTTTTACTATTTTTACTGATCTTAAATGATATTTTGGCTTCATTTTAGAATGTCGTGTGCTTTACGTGTTTTCTTACTATCATTCATTATTTATATTTGTTACTCACTAAGTTGGAGTTCTTATTTTATTCCTTGCACCTTATGTGCAGATTCAGGTGTAGCTGGTTCCGTTCCGGAGTGCTTATTTCCTCCAGTTCCAGGTAGGCCTTTCGGAGATTACGAGATAGTTGTTGACGTCTTCCGCCCCCTGTCTCTATTCCTCTATCATTCCTATTTCCTTTTCAAACATTTGTAGTAGCTTATGACATTAGTAGACTTGTATTATGACTATAGATGCTCGTGACTTGTGATACCCCGGTTAGGGTTGTGTCGGGTTGTATTTCCGCATTTGTTATCTGTATTTCCGCTATTCAGTAATATTAAACCATGTTTAGACTATTTTGCATTGTTTAACTGTTTAAAATGAGAATTTGATTCAATTAGTTGGCCTTGTATTTACGAGAGGTGCCATCACGATCGGGTTCGGGGTTAGGGTCGTGACATTTTTAGGGTGAGTTAATGTTGATTTTTGCGGTATTTGGAGATGTTTTCAGCTCATTCTCGGAGATGGTGGTGAAAATATCTCCGGCTGAAGCTTCACTTAAGTTTCTGGCCGTATTTTGGAGGTTGTTCTCGAGACTGAAGCTATGTGAGGTAAGGTGAAGGATTAGCGATTGGTTTTTGTTCGCAGGGGTGGTGCGGCGACGGAATCGCTGGGCTTGGAGTGTTATCCAGCATGGCTGTGTGTTGAAGAAGAGGGGTCGTTGTGTTCGGTGAAGGAGCAGCGGCTGATTCCCTTTTTAGAGGAGTTCGTTTTTTCTTGGTGTTCTCCAAAAATTAAAAAGAAGGAGAAAACTGTGATAGGTCTTAGGTCTGTTGAAGAAGATGAGCTCCAGGTCCTTTATTTTCTGAAACTGAAAGAGAGGGGTCCTTCATGGGTGTATGCCGAAGAAGATAAAATTCAAAAGGTGGGGGTTGATAGGAAACAGCCGCTTTAGTCCTAGGTCTTCGGGTCCTTTTATGCTTAGGGATTTTTAGGGTTAAAAAAGGAAGAACTCATGGGTATAATGGGTTTTTGGGCTTTAAAATAGAAATTCGGTTAGGTCTCTTATTGGATCTTAATTTTGGGCTAAGAAGACTAAAAAATATAAAATATAAAACTTACTCTTAATTAATTAGAACACACAACTAAAATAAAACTAGATATTAAAAGTGAAACTATTTTTTGTATTTTCAAGATTATATAAAGATAAAATAAGGTACTATTTTGTATTTTTTTTATTTAAATTTATGAAAGATATATAAACTAAAATAGTTTTTGTAATTTTTATTTTTGTGACGAAATAAAGTAAAAGAGTTAATATTAGTTGAAATAGAGATATTATGTCTAAACTAAATATTTACATGCTAAAATATATAAAATCTTGGGGATGGTAAAAAATCACATGTCTACAGCTGCCCCTCTATGACTGGAAACGTGAAGTATTTTCAGACAAAGAACGACTAGACAGGTTTTTTGACTGGACCCATATTTAGAGAGACCAAAAAGTAAGAGGAAGGAGAATATGACAGAGCCCTGGTATCTGAGCTACCTACATATCCTTGGCGATAAAGGAATCAGGTCACGTGCAGTTAAAAAGTAGGAATAGTGATGGAGTATACCGAGGTAGAGAGCCGGTCGAGGTGCCGTTCCATCGAGGTTCTAGTTCGCAGTCCTGTTATTACATCAAAATCAAAAATGAAAAGACTAACTAAGCCTGTCAACTATGAGTTACAAGATTCCTATCTATAAGTCTTCTGAAGCTTGATCTTGAGTCTTGTATGGTTCTTCATGCAAACTTTAGATTTAAACCTTGATTCTTGCTAGCTGCAGGTGCTGGTTCATTCTTCTTCGGATCAACACCGGACATGCAATGTTCGTGATTTCAGCCATGTCTTGAGCAGTTCACATCTTTCTCTACTTCTGCATTTTGGATTTACTTTTTTTTTAAAATTCTAGATTTAGAGTAACTTCTGTTGATCATCTCAGACTGTTGACTCGCATTCTTTCTGCGAACATCTACTACTTCTAACTTGAATTGAATTCTGAAATGACTTCCCTTGTTCTCCAGGTGGGTGCCTGCTAGTGACTTGAAACTTGAAATGTATTCCCTTATTTTCCAGGTTGGTACCTGAATGCAAAAACTTAAAATGTATTCCCTTGTTCTCCAAGTGGGCGCCTGATTGACGAAACTTGAACTATATTCCCTTGTTTCTCTAGGTGGCCGCTTGATTGTCAAAACATGAACTGTATTTGATTATAAGAATTTAATAAATATTTCCAATAATTTAATTTCTGATAAACTAAACCAACTCTAAATATAAATACTATAAAATACGGAAACGAGCCCCAAACATCATGGTGTCACTAAGTCATGAGCGTCTAACACTACGAACCTACTCTGAAATTTCGAAGTTCCATTCCGATCCTGACACCTAATATTTTTCACTGCCGACCAAAATCGCTAAATTTCTAACTTCCACCAATTCAAGTCTAATTCTACCACTGATCTCCAAATTACATTCCGGACACACTCCTAAGTCTAAAATTACCCAGCGAAGCTAAGAGACTCAAAAAAATTCAAATCCGAATTCGTTTACTCATAAGTCAATTTCAAATTGACTATTCTAACTTAGCTTTCTAACTAAGAGACTAAGTGTTCATTTCACTCCAAAACTACTCCGGACCCAAACCTACCGACTCGATACAACTCAACACAGCTGAACAACACATAAAGAAGTAGAAATATGGGAAATGAGGCTATGACTCTCGGAACGAACGATCGTGTCGTTACAATTATATACTCTTTTTTAATGTGAATTAAAAATAATTAAATATCTAGATATTTTTAAGAAAACTTTTATAAAAAAGAAAAAATATATAAACAATTAATTTCAATATAGAGATATATAAAATGATATGACTAATTTGTTTTTTGAGATGGAAAATTATTTTAATAATAATTCATAAGGTCATGCTATATGGATAAGAGCATGTTACTAAAAATATTATAATAGATAAAAGTAAAGACAAAAATAGAAACAAATTTTAAGAAATAAATAAACATATAAAATAAATATTTTTGTAGTAATTTTAATAAAAAAATTAAATTTCATATTAAATACAAACTGGACGAAAAATTCAATTTCATTTATTAATAATAAAGAATAAACAACACTAGTAGATAAAGCAAATGAGTATTTAATATTTTTGGTTGTAAATGGCACTTAGGGGACAGTGCTTGTTGGAAAAATAGTAGACCGCAGCTGATAGTGGATTTCTTAGCTTCTAAGTTTAGACCTCCAGCCACGAAAACAGATACTTTCTCCGTTTTGATTCCATGCGCCTTATTTTTTATAATAAAGAATTTTATATTTTTTATGTGTTATATAGATATTTAATTTATTATTAATGCATACATTTTTATAAAGAGTGATGCCATGATATGTTTAAAATCACTAGATTCAAAAAAGTTTTTTTTATATGTTATAAGTACATACTATTAGTTCAGAATCACAAGATTTAATAATATTTTATACTATTTAAATATCATGCTTTCAAATCAAACGAAGATACAGAAGATGAAATAAAGAAAATATATCTTGATGCGAATGCGCTCTTGTTTATGTTTAGTAGAGTTTATTAGTTGAATATTGAGATGTCGGTTATCTCTTGCTTTAGCAGAATCTAATATTGACATGTGATATATAACCCCGTTTTCTCTTGCTCTCTGGGAATTGTTTTTGTCCACGCTAATGGAAACCAAAGTATGAAAAATAGTCTTTTAATTAAAACGCAAGCAATGCTTTCAGCTCATTTAAAACGTTGACAACTTGCCTTGTTTGTGGTAAAGGCCATAACACATGAATAGTTTGCCTTATGTGACATATTTCGTCATTTCGATTTGGTATGGAATTTATAACGAAATTACTTCTAACATTTATAATATTATTTATGTGATTTTACAAATTTTTTGTCAAGATGTAAATTTTATTGTTGTTACTGTTTGTTATTCTATTTTCACTGTTTCTTGAGCGAAGGATCTAAAAAATAAAATAGATGGAAAAAACTTGTTAAAATTTATATCTAAAAAAAAACTAGTATGTATAATTTCTTTTGGTCTGTCAATTGAATAAACTGTATAATTTTGTCGTTCCAATTTATTTGGTTTTATTTGCTTTTCAGTATATTCTAAGAAAATTATCTTTTTGAAAAATTTAAAAAGATTTAACTTAATTTTCTCATTTTATTCTTAATAAAATTTTTTTCTAATTACATAAATATTATGACATACTTAATATAACAAGTATAAAAATTCTTATATCTACTAACTTGTAAATGCATATTATATTAGAACCGAAAAAATCTGGTATCATGCGAAATCAGCAAAGCAAACGTTGAACGATGATAAATCACACAACAAAAGAGAAATATATCAAAAGAGACACAAACAATTAACGTGGTTCGGTCAACTGACCTACGTTCACGGCGGAGATGAGCAATCCACTATAATAAAAGCGAGTATAAAATATCGAGAGAACAACCTCACGAAGAGGCAAACACAAGTGACACATTAACACTTATCCCGTAAAATTCTCCGCTAAACACGACTCTCAAACCCCATATGGCAACATTGTGGATGCTCCTCTCCGCCGTGAACGTAGGTCAGTTAACCGAACCACGTTAAATATTTGTGTCTCTTTTGGTATATTTCTCTTTTGTTATGTGATTTATCTTCGTTCAACGTTTGCTTTGCTAGATTCCGCATGACTCCTGATTTTTTCGGTCCTACCAAGTGATATCAGAGCCAGCTTCGAGCGTGGTTCAAGACAGGTTCATCTTGGCGGGTTTAGTTCTAGCCGCAACCTATTTGACAATAATCATAATTTTTATCTGAGAAATTTGACCGGCGTGGTACGCACGTTGAGACAAACTTTGTGGTGGAGATTTGGAGATGCGACCTATTGAAGTCTATGTGAAGACGGTGGATCAAGTTTATTTTGTCAGAAAATTCAAGCCAGGGGGAAGAATTGTTAGGTGTTTGTCCAGATTTTCTTACTATAATTGGTTTTCCTATCTCATGAAGGAAAAGGCAACATATTTACCATAATTGAATTTTTTTTTCCTAGAAAGAAAGTATAATTCTTTCGTATTTGACTAGTCCCTTTTCTTATAGGAAAAGGTTTGGAGTTCTATAAATTGAGGATCCTTCCTTCTCATTCAGTAGCATTCACAATGTAGCCATATAGGACTTGAGAGTCGTGTTTATGGGGAGAACTTTACGGGACAAGTGTTAGTGTGTCACTTGTGTTTGCCTCTTCGTGAGGTTGTTCTCTCGATATTTTGTACTCTCTTTTATTATAGTGGATTGCTCATCTTCGCTGTGGACGTAGGTCAGTTGACCGAACCAAGTTAAATATTTGTGTCTTTTTTGGTATATTTCTCTTTTTTTATCTGATTTATCGTCGTTCGCGATTTGTCTCGCTAGCTTTCGTATGACACCTGATTATTTCGGTCCTAACATATCAAAGGTCATAAATTTTAAATACTTTGATTTTTTGCTTAAATATTATGCTCAATCAACTATATTCAAACAAAATTGGAGCGGAAATATTAGTTAACTTGATCTTTAAGAAAGATAAAACAGCTTTAATAGGAAATCAAAAGCAAACAAGGTACGTTGTATTTCCTGTGTGGGAGGTAGATGAGCCACGTAGAGTGAACCTTTTTTGGTACTTTGCATGGTTTTACTGATGATGTGGCTGAACCATGTTCGGTTTGGTACTGGCAGTTAAAAACGGCAGGGCAGGCAAGTATAAAACTTGCACGCTGCAGCATCAATAATTCCAAACTGGAATTTCTATCTTCTTCTACAAAATTCAAGGGCCTATGACTATAAGAGCCTACTTTCTGATTCTATTGTTGTAGTAATAACATGCTATGATTCTAAATTATACATACTCATAATTTTGGTTATAAAATATTACTCCACTACTTATTTCCAAGAGTTTGTATATATATATATATATATATATATACACGAGAAGAGTTATATGTTGTCAACGCAAATTTATTCTGATACTTGTAAATAAAATTGTACTCTTAGGGGTCGTTTGGTATGATGGAAAAAAATCCTGGGATAAAATTTAGTATCGCCTTATTTCTTATTTGGTTTCTAATTTTGGGATCACTTATCCGAAGATTAAAAATAGTATCGGGATAACTTATACGTATCAGAGGATAAAATAGTAATCCCATAATAAATTATTCCTATATAAAACAGTAAAATTGACAATTCCAAAATTAATGCAAATATACAATATAGCGAACAATCAATAAGAAATAATACTAGAATAACTAATTCCAATATAATTATTTTTAATATAACTAATCCTAGAATTTGATTCAAACCAAAGGACTCCTTAGTGCTATGAACATAAATATTGCACGTAAATCTTGAGGGGTGAAAACTGCATGTAATCGATTCAAACGAATTAAGAGGATCGAATGGCAAGCATGGCAAATTAAATACAATGAATCTTAAGGCATTAAACAAAGGAAATAAATTCAAAGACACAGATCTCTATCGTAACTAGACAACCCCAGCATATTTATATTTACTTGAATTCATGTGCAAACAGTGAGACTATCACATTCTTGATCAGTTTGAAAGAGTTTTCCAACACCTAGTTTCATCACGTGGCACAGCCGGTTCAAAATGCCTATGCAAACACAAGAAAAAGTGACAAAACATTTACTCTCCCGGTCCCAAATTATGTGTCGTAATTTTCTTTTTGGTTGGTTCAGAACGAATATCTAACTTCCTTATATAGAAATAATTTAACTTAAATATTTTTGCATTACCCTTAATAAACAGCTACACAAAAAATAATAATTTATTTTAGATAACAAATTTCAAACGTCTTCTTTTTTTTTTAAACTTTATACCGAGTCAATCACCGCTACTTAAATTGGGATGGAGAAAGTACAATAATATACAAAATAGGTATTTCCTCCGTTCTAATTTATGTGAACCTGTTTGACTGTGTACGGAGTTTAAGAAAAAATAAAGACTTTTAGAATTTATAGTCTTAAATAACTCAAAAAAGGGTCCACACTATTTGTGTAGTTATAAAAGCTTCTCACTACGGGTAGAATTGAGAATTTAATCTAAATTGTTTCCAAACTTAGAAATGATTTACTCTTTTTGGAACGGACCAAAAATAAAATAGGTTCACATAAACTCGAACGGAGTAAGTACTAGTACTACTCCCTCCATTCAATCTAAATGACATACTTTTCTTGTTAGTCCATTCTATATTTGAAAATTATTTAACTTTAAACGTGTTATTTTATGTATTTTATTTTTAGCTTTTATAAGCCATACAAATATTATAGTCCCACAAATTTCTTGCGCCTTAATCTTTTAGGACCATATATCTCAATTTTTTTTTGATAAACTTTATACTATATTAAACTATATTATCTAAATTGAAACGGATAGAGTATTTATTTTCACTTGTTAAATGGCACATATGGATAACCTTAAGTTCTTGGTTCACATTGTTTTGTCAGCCATTGAAATAGATATTTTTACGTGAATGTAGTCTTCTTTTTCAGTAGAATCTAAAATTGATATGTGATAGCCTCATTTTTCTCTTGTTTGTGTGTAAGTTGTCTTTAAAATTCTATGTTTAGACTATTTTAGGAGCCACGTCGGAAATCGGAATTAGATATTTTCACGTGAATGTTGTCTTCTTGTTCTGTAGGAAGAATCTAATACTGACATGTGATTGCCCCTTTTCCTTTCGTTTTCTGCGAGTTTTTTTTTTTATGTCCTTTAGTGCCTTTAAAACGTAGGCAATGCTTTCATCTTTAAAACGTTCGTAGTTAGAATTCGTACATGTCTACATGAACCAAAAACCATGTTTATATACTAACTCTACGCTTCCCAATGAGCATACTACGTAATCCTTAAGAAAACAGGAGTAATAATAATAAGGTATAGTAGTGTTTTTGCTCATTTTTATTTTCTCAAAGATATACATTCTATTAAAGGAAACATAACGAGACAAACACCCAAAAGAATTACGAGCCTCGTTTAGAAGCCAAACGGGGAACACGTGAATAAGGTAAAAAGGGTCTAAAATGAAATAAAGAAGCCACGCATATCGGCAAATTTGATAAATAACTAAACTACGGGCGTCATACAAAACCAAAAAAATAAAATTAAAACGAAAATCGAACCAAATCGACAAAAAAATCGATCCTTTTTTTTATTTGGTTTGATTTTAATTTTGATTTTAAATTTTGAAATCCGGTCAAATTTAATTTGATTTTGTTATTTTAATAAAAAATAACCGAAAAATTCAAACCGACTATAGAAATAGCTATTTAAAATTCATTATTACACCTATATCCATGAATATTTTTATACAAAGTTTCTAAAATTTTATGGTACATGTTAATCGTTTGCACTTTTAGTCTAGTTCTTTTGCTACATAATATTCTAGATCGTTGTCTATACATCGTAGTTTGGTTGGTAGTTATCTTTTGCTAAGTACAAGAATCTATTTCGTATTAAAAATAATTTATTTTGAATTGAGTCCTTAAATTATTCATCATTATTTGATTCAATTATCATATCCAGAGGATGAAGGTAGCAGATATGCGGATGCTGAGGTGAATGTGCGGGCACACTAGGATAGACAAGATTAGGAATGAAGATATTCAGAAGAAGGTGGGTGTCGCCCCTGTGGTGACAAGATGCGGGAAGCGAGGCTCAGATAGTTCGGGCACGTGCAGAGGAGAATCCTTGATGCCCCGGTGAGGAGGTGTGAGCGGTTGGCCGTGGTGGGTACGAAAAGAGGTAGAGGGAGGCCTAAGAAGTATTGAGGAGAGGTGATCAGGCAGGACATGGTACGACTGCAGATTTTTGAGGACATGGCCCTTAATAGGAAGGTCTGGAGGTCAAGCATTGGGGTTGTAGGTTAGAGGTAGTAGAGCTTTCCTTACTTTATACCGGGGGTGAGGCGGGGTTGGATTAGGGTTGATCTTAGATGGCTAGCAGTTTATGTTGAACCCGCACTATCCTTGTTGTTTATCTTAGCCCTAGACCTTAGACTCTAGTTACTGTTAGTGCATGTCATTTATCTTTTGGTTGATATTCTTTTGTTACTATTACGGTTTCTACTAGGGTTACTAATGAATTGACATTTCTTGTTTTTTATTTTCGTCTTTCTGAGCCGAGGGTCTATCGGAAACAACCTCTCTGCCCTATCGGGGCAGGGGTAAGGTCTGCGTATACATTACCCTCCCCATACCTCACTTTGTGGGATTTTACTAGGTAGTTGTTGTTATTTTTGTTATTTTTTGATTCAATTATCATCAATATATCTTGGTAAATAATAGATTTCTGAAAGAGCATTTGGTTTGATACTGTTACTGTAACGACCCGACCAGTCGTTTTGAGCCCTAGCGCGTCGTTCGGCAGTTTGAGGCAATTAGCAGCTTCATTTCAGGTGTTATGACTTGTACGCATGGTCGGAATTGAATTTCGGGAAGTCTGGGTTGATTTGGGAAGAGAATTCTCATTTCTGAAGCTTAAAGTTGAAAGAATTAACTAGGATTGAATTTTTGAGTAAACGACCTCAGAATCGGGATCTGAATTTTCTAGCAGGTTCGTATGATGATTTCGGACTAGGGCGTATGCCCAGTTCAGGTTTTGAGAGTGTTTTGTCGCCTATTGTGGAAGTTAGTATTTTAGAAGAAATTTCATGAGTTTGGCTTAAAGTGCATTTCAGTGTTATCGATGTCCGTTTGGGATTTTGGGTCTTTGAATAGCTCTGTATGGTGATTCTTGGAGTTGGGAGCGCGATCAGAAGTGAATTCGGAGGTCCGTAGGTCATTTTGGAGCCTTTTGGCCAAAGATAGAAATTTGAAGGTTTTTGAGAAATTGGACCGGAAGTCGACTTTTTGATATCGTGGTTGGAATCTGATTCCGGAAATTGGAGTAGGTCCGTGATGTCGAATATGACTTACGTGCAAAATTTGAAGTCAATCGGACGTGATTTGCTAGGTTTAAACATTGAAAGTAGAAGTTTGAAATTCTAAAGTTCGTA
Source organism: Nicotiana glauca (assembly GCA_026770625.1). NCBI lineage: Eukaryota > Viridiplantae > Streptophyta > Magnoliopsida > Solanales > Solanaceae > Nicotiana > Nicotiana glauca. Next base: position 29,558 of record MU781694.1, read on the forward strand.
AAGCTTGGATTGGAGGTCGATTCGTGGTTTTAGAGATGTTTGATATGATTTGAGGCCTCGAGCAAGTTCGTAATGTGTTTTGGGACTGGTTGGTATGATTAGTTGGGGTCCTGGGGGGGCCACGGGTGGATTCCGGATTAAGGCTGTACATTTTGGCGGTCCCGGGCCTAAATGGGCCAAACGGGCTGGGCCTGGCGGGCCTGGCGGTCCCAGGCTCGGGCGGTCCCGGGCTTGGGCGGTCCCGGGCTTCGTGGGCCTGCTGGGTGGCAGAGTTATTTCCTAT